>CAWUHX010000168.1:470759-502899 GCA_963922205.1 Romanomermis culicivorax | reverse complement strand
ACACACTCTATCAGATTAAGCAGTGGTATCAACGCAGAGTACTAAAGAATTAATTTTTTCAAAATTTTTAGGAAAATCCGCAATAAATTTTTGGAAAAAAATCCAAATTCTCTCGTAAAATTTTGAGAAAAACCTCATATTTTGCAAAACGTTACAAAATTCGCAACAAATTTGCTTGAAAAATGCAAATTTTATGTTAAATTTTCAGGAAAACCCCCGAATTTTTTTCGAAAATTCAGCAAATTTTGTGTCAGATTCCCAGAGAAAATGTAAATTTTCTGTTAAATTTCGAAAAAAACTGAATTTTTTCGAAATTTTCAAGAAAATTCAGCTTAAATCTTTGAAAAATATGCAAAAAATGCAAATTCTCTAGTAAATTTCCAGAAAAAACCTGTTGTTTCTCAGAAATTTTAGAAAAATTCAACATAGATTTTTGTAAAAAATCCAAGAATAAAACAAATTTTCTGTCAAATTTTCATAAAAAAGCCAAATTTTTTCAAAATTTTTACTATAATTCAGCTTAAATTTTTGGAAAAAAATGTAAATTCTCTAGTAAGTTTATACAAAAAACTGATTTTTTTCAAAATTTTTACCGAAATTCGCAACGAATTTTTGCGAAAAATTCAAATTTTATGGTCAATTTTCAAGAAAAAAAGCCAAATTTTTTCAACAATTTAGCAAATTTTCTGTTTAATTCCTAGAAAAAACTGAATTTTTGTAAAGTTTTGGAACCTTAACACAATTTTTTTCATTTTTGACGAAAATTTATGCTGAACTTTCGCAAAATTTTGAAAATTTTAATGAAAAATAGAGAAAAATTAAAATTTTAGAAAAAAAATTAATAACTTATTGAAAAATGAAAATTATCATTTTTTATGGAAATTTTGCTTAATAAAAGAAAAATGAAAATTTTACAGAAAAATTTGAAAAATATATCAAATTACTGAAAATGTGTCATTTTTATGGAAATTTTATTGAAAAAATTAGAAAACCGACCGAAAATTAAGAAAAATTTGAAAGTTTTAAAAAAAAATTTTTCCCAGTCATTTTTGATGATGGAAATTTTGTTAAAAAGTGAAAAAAATATCAAAAATTACAGAGTTTTTTGTCGTCGATAATTCAATCAAAAATGAAAATTAGAAAATATAATTATGATTTTTGGGTTCGTCTCGTCGAGATCTATCCATTCGTACCCAATATGCTATTTTTTGGGAAAAAAAGGAAAAATTTGCTGAAAAAAAATTCTATTTTCAACCATAACTCGATGGGAATTGAAAATTAGCGAAAAAGTCCACGTTCTTTTTTGTTCGTCTCGTCGAGACGAATCGATTGATACCCAACAACTTTAGTTTTGGATAAAAAACAAAAACTTGAGATTATTTTGAATTTTTTTGAAAAAATCATTTCTGCAAAATTTTCTTAAATTTGTAATTTTTTCTAATTTTCAAAATTTTAATTTGTCTTTTTTCAAAATTTGCAAATTTTTCTAAAAATTTATGGCAAAATTTGCAATTTTTCAATTTCCAAGAATAAAATTTTTACAGAAAACTGTTTTTTTTCAAATTTTTCTAAATTGTCACATTTTATTTTCCAAACATGCTTTATTTTTCAATTTTTCATACAAAATTTTCAATTTTTCATTTTTCTGAAATTTGCATTGGAAGAAATTTCAAAAAACTTTTCTTCCAATTTTCTTACAAATTTCACAAAATTATTGAAGATTTAAAAAAATTATTGAAAATTCTCATTCTTCATGGAAATTTTCTTGAAAAAATTATGAAAATCAACCAAAAATTCAGAAAAATTGAAAGTTCCAAAAAAAATTTTTTCCGAGTCATTTTTGATGATATAAATTTTGTTAAAAAGTGAAAAAAATATCAAAAATCATGAATTTGCGTTTTTTGCGTTTTTTTGTCAGCATGAATTGCAGCGTTTTTGTCGATAATTCAATCAAAAATGAAAATTAAAAAATATAATTATGATTTTTGGATTCGTCTCGTCGAAATCTATCTATTCCTAGCCATTATGTTGATTTTTGGAGAAAAAGGCAAAAATTGCCAATGCAACAGAAGCAACAAATCGCTTTTTTGACCATAACTCGATGGGAAATGAAAATTAAGAAAAAAGTCCAGGTTCTTTTTTGTTCCTCTCGTCGAGACGAATCGATTGATACCCAACAATGTTAGTTTTGGATAAAAAACAAAAAAATCAGATTGTTTTAAAGTTTTTTTCCAAAATTTTCTTAAACTTGTAATTTTTCTAAAATTAATAATTTCGACTTTTTTACAAAATTTGCAAATTTTTTTTTATTTTAAATTTAAATTTTATTTGAAAAAAAAAGTTTTTGGAAAAATTCTCCAAAAAGCGGACTTTTCCACTTATTTTTGTGATTTTTCAAAAAATTTTTCAAAAATTCTATTTACTCTAGCTAAAACACAATCCTGCTCATTTTTTTATTTTTTCCCACCATAAGCGAACAAAAAGAAATATAAAGCCAAAAAGTAGCACAAACCTTCGTAGGGAGCATTCACAAGAAGCATGTACATATCCATCCAATCATGATCAGATCACAAGATTATGACATTTTAAGCTTCGAAAAGTAGAGATAGAGCCACGAAAATTACACCATCGAATAGATCTCGTCGAGACCGATCGATCTATATGTCGTTTTTGAATTTTGTGATCAAGATTGACAGAAAAAATCAATTTACAATTTTCGACAGGTATACTGTAGATGTATGTTGAAGCCAAATTTTCATATCCTATGTCCGGCGGATGTTGCTCCGTAGCCGCTGTCGTAGATTAATCTTTCCATGCTGGGGTTATATTGTTGACCAGTGGGGCCGCATAAGCTTTGATTAGCAGCGGTCATTTGTTGTCCGGCGGACGTGGAATACATTTCATTTTTGACCATCGAGTTGGGCACGGAGCCGTAATAGAAGCCGTTGACCACCGCTTCGGACCTTTGTTGGAAAGCCGTTTGGTAGGCGGAAGTTGCGTCCAATTTGGCCTGCGCGGACGTCGTAGAGCAACGTAAGAAATGTGCGGACGGCGTGCGGCACAAAGCCGAAGCGTCGGCCATCGAAGCCCCGGGTGGATGGAAATTGAAGCCGGGCTTGGCTTGGCTTTGGTTTTTCGGGATCGTCAGGCCGTCGCCCGAAGCCCGGGCCGTAGTCAATTTGGCGTCCTGGTCGTCTTCAAAGTCGCTGTTCGAGTCGTTGTTGTTGTTGCTGGATGATGAAGCTTTGGTGTTGCTGGTGGTGGAAGATGAAGCTGCCGCGGCGCCGCGTTCTTTCTTCAATTTCATGCGACGATTTTGGAACCTAATTAATTAATTAATTAATTACTTTTTTGTTTTTTATAATTAATTAATTATTCAATAAATTCTAATTTACATTTTTTCTTGTAATTTTCTGCAGAGTTATTTTCTTAATTTTTATTTTTTCTTTTCTTTAATAAAATATAGAAAAAATCCTCTTTTTTGGTGGAAATTTAACCGTAAATTCGCGTTTTTTACATTTTTCCACAAAAATTCAAATTTTTTTATAAAAAGTGACTTTGTGAAAATTTAACAAAAAATTGTATTTTATTTTATAATTTAATATTGTTTTTTATAATTAATTAATTATTTTAATTTACTTTTTTTTCTTTCGAAATTTCTGCCGAATTTTTTTCTGAATTTTAAAAAAATTTTGTTTTTTCATAAAAATTTAACACAAAATTGCATTTTTTCGCAGAACATTAATGCTGAATTTTCCTAAAAATTTGCAACAAATGGAGTTTTTTGTGAAAATTTGCATTTTTTACAAAGATTTATGCTTAATTTTTGTAAAAATTTGAAAATAAAAATGAGTTTTCTGTGAAAATTTTAACAGAAATTTTCTATTTTCCTTTCATTTTCACAAGAATTGAAGTTCAACTTTTGTGAAAAGTTTGAAAAAATTCACTTTTTCCCGAAAATTTAACAGAAATTTGGATTTTTCTTGCATTTTTGCATTTAACTTTCGTAAAAATTTATTGGGCAATTTGCATTTTTTGAATTTTTACAAAAATTTATGCTTTTCAGCATGCTTTTCATTTTCAGGAAAATTTTATGAAAAATCTCAAGATTCTCAAAAAAATTCAACAGAAAATTTTTCTTACATTTTTGACAAATATTTATCCTGAAAACTTTCATTTTTCTGGCATTTTTTAGCAAAAATTTATGCTAAATTTTTGTAAAAATCTTGAAAAAGTTGGGTTTTTAGTGAAAATTTAACGGAAAATTTGCCTTCTTCTTGAATTTTTCACAAAATTTTTGCTAAATTTTTGTACAAAATTTTTTCAGTTTTTTCTGAGACGAACAGAAAAATACAAAAATCCATGCTGAATTTTTAGGAAAATTTCGAAAAAATACTGTTTTTCATCAAAATTTAGCAGAAAATTTGCATTGTTTTGGATTTTTTACCAAAATTTAAGCTGTTTTCCTAAAAGTCTTGAAAAAACTTCGTTTCTTATAAAAATTTAAGACAACATTTTTTGCATTTTCTACGAAAATTTACAACTAATTTCCGTGATAATTTTGGAAAAATTCAGTTTTTTTTTAAATTTGCATTTTTCTTACATTTTTTACAAAACTTTTGGTAAAACTTTAAGAAAATTCAGATTTCTTTGGGAAAATTCAACAGAAAATTGTCATTTTTCTTGCATTTTTTCACATAAATTGATGCTACTTTTTGTAAAAATTTCGAAATAATTTGGTTTTTTCGAAAAATTTGTGTTTTAGTAAAGTTTTCGAAATTTTTACAAAAATCAAGCATAAGTTTTTGTTGAAAAATGCAAATTTTCGGTTGAATTTTCAGAAAAAATGGATTTTTTGAAAAATTTTCGCAAAAACAATGCAACTTTTGTGTCGCATTTGCAGAAAAAAACTACATCTCCTAAAAATTTTACGAAATCTAAGCATGAATTTTTGTAAAAAATGCAAATAGAATGCAAATTTTCTGGTAAATTTTCTTGAAACAACTGAATTTTTTGATGATTTTAATGAAAATTCAAATTAAATTTTTGAAAAAAATGCAAATTTTCTGTTGAATTGTCACAAAAAACTAAATTTTTTTGAAATTTTTACGAAAGTTGAGCATAAATTTTTGGTTAAAAAATGCTAATGTTTCGCTGTATTGTCACAAAAAACAGAATGATTTCAAAATTTTTACGAAAATTCAGCGCGGATTCTGGTGAAAAATGCAAGAAAAAAGCAAATTTTCATAAAAAAAACTAAATTTTTCTGAAATTTTCACGAAAATTTCGGAAAAAAATTTTTTTGCTTTTTGAAAAATTTGAAAAATGCAACAGAAAATGTTGCATTTTTCACAGAAGATTTATGCTGAATTTTCCTAAAAAATAAAAAAAAAATAAATTTTTTTTTGTGAAAATTTGCATAAAATTTATGCTCAATTTTTGCCAAAGTTTAAAAAAAATCAGTTTTCTTATGAAAATTTCCATTTTTAACAAAAATTTATGCTCAATTTTTCTAGAACGTTTGAAAAAATTCAGTTTTTTCCCGAAAATTTAACAGAAACTCTGAATTTTTTTGCATTTTCTACACAAATCTTAATTGAATTTTCGTGAAAATTTAAAAAAGATTCATTTTTTTAGAAATTAATTAATTGTTATATCATCATTACTCAATGAATTTTAATTTGCGTTTTTTCATCTTTTTTCTAATAATTTTCGAAAAATCCGTTTTTTTTAATGAAAATTTACATTTTTTAGTAAAATTTTCTTACAAATTTCACAAAATTATTGAAGATTTGTAAAAAAAATTCCAAAAAATAAAAATTATTGAAAATTCTCATTTTTCATGGAAATTTTCTTGAAAAAATTATGAAAATGGACCAAAAATTCAGAAAAATTGAAATTTTACAAAAAAAAATTTGAAAAAAATATCAAATTACTGAAAATGTGTCATTTTTATGGAAATTTTATTGAAAAAATTAGAAAGCCGACCGAAAATTAAGAAAAATTTGAAAGTTTCAAAAAAAAATTTTTCCCTGTCATTTTTGATGGAAATTTTGTTAAAAAGTGAAAAAAATATCAAAAATCACGAATTGCAGAGTTTTTTGTCGTCGATAATTCAATCAAAAACGAAAATTAGAAAATATAATTATGATTTTTGGGGTCGTCTCGTCGAGATCTATTTATTCGTACCCAATATGCTATTTTTTGGGAAAAAAAGGAAAAATTTGCTGAAAAAAAATTCTATTTTTAACCATAACTCGATGGGAATTGAAAATTGAAAAAAAAGTCAGCGTTCTTTTTTGTTCGTCTCGTCGAGACGAATCGATTGATACCCAACAACTTTAGTTTTGGACAAAAAACAAAAACTTGAGATCATTTTGAATTTTTTTGAAAAAATCATTTCTGCAAAATTTTCTTAAATTTGTAATTTTTTCTAATTTTCAAAATTTTAATTTGTCTTTTTTCAAAATTTGCAAATTTTTCTAAAAATTTATCGCAAAATTTGCAATTTTTCAATTTCCAAAAATAAAATTTTTACAGAAAACTGTTTTTTTTCAAATTTTTCTAAATTGTCAGATTTTATTTTCCAAACATGCTTTATTTTTCATTTTTCATACAAAATTTTCAATTTTTGTCCATTTGTAAAATTTTCAGTTTTTCATTTTTCTGAAATTTGAATTGGAAGAAATTTCAAAAAACTTTTCTTCCAATTTTCTTACAAATTTCACAAAATCATTGAAGATTTGTAAAAAAAAATTCCAAAAAATAAAAATTATTGAAAATTCTCATTTTTCATGGAAATTTTCTTGAAAAAATTATGAAAATAAACCAAAAATTCAGAAAAATTTAAAGTTTCAAAAAAAAAAATTTTTCCGAGTCATTTTTGATGATATAAATTTTGTTAAAAATCAAAAATCATGAATTGCAGCGTTTTTTGTCGTCGATAATTCAATCAAAAATGAAAATTAGAAAATATAATTATGATTTTTGGGTTCGTCTCGTCGAAATCTATCTATTCCTAGCCATTATGTTGATTTTTGGAGAAAAAGGCAAAAATTGCCGATGCAACAGAAGCAACAAATCGCTTTTTTGACCATAACTCGATGGGAAGTGAAAATTGAAAAAAAAGTCCACGTTCTTTTTTGTTCCTCTCGTCGAGATCTATCGAATGATACCCAACAATCTTGGTTTTGGATAAAAAACAAAAAAATCAGATTGTTTTAAAGTTTTTTGCAAAATTTTCTTAAACTTGTAATTTTTCTAAAATTAATAATTTCGACTTTTTTACAAAATTTGCAAATTTCTTTTATTTTAAATTTGAATTTTATTTCAAAAAAAAAGTTTTTGGAAAAATTCTCAAAAAAGCCGACTTTTCCACTTATTTTTGGGATTTTTCAAAAAATTTTTCAAAAATTCTATTTACTCTAGCTAAAACACAATCCTGCTCATTTTTTTATTTTTTCCCACCATAAGCGAACAAAAAGAAATATAAAGCCAAAAAGTAGCACAAACCTTCGTAGGGAGCATTCACAAGAAGCATGTACATATCCATCCAATCATGATCAGATCACAAGATTATGACATTTTAAGCTTCGAAAAGTAGAGATAGAGCCACGAAAATTACACCATCGAATAGATCTCGTCGAGACCGATCGATCTATATGTCGTTTTTGAATTTTGTGATCAAGATTGACCGAAAAAATCAATTTACAATCTCCGACAGGTATACTGTAGATGTATGTTGAAGCCAAATTTTCATATCCTATGTCCGGCGGATGATGTTGCTCCATAGCCGCTGTCGTAGATTAATCTTTCCATGTTGGGGTTATATTGTTGACCAGTGGGGCCGCATAAGCTTTGATTAGCAGCGGTCATTTGTTGTCCGGCCGTGATGGAATACATTTCATTTTTGACCATCGAGTTGGGCGCCGAGCCGTAATAGAAGCCGTTGACCACCGCTTCGGACCTTTGTTGGAAAGCCGTTTGGTAGGCGGAAGTTGCGTCCAATTTGGCCTGCGCGGACGTCGTAGAGCAACGTAAGAAATGTGCGGACGGCGTGCGGCACAAAGCCGAAGCGTCGGCCATCGAAGCTCCGGGTGGATGGAAATTGAAGCCGGGCTTGGCTTGGCTTTGGTTTTTCGGGATCGTCAGGCCGTCGCCCGAAGCCCGGGCCGTAGTCAATTTGGCGTCCTGGTCGTCTTCAAAGTCGCTGTTCGAGTCGTTGTTGTTGTTGCTGGATGATGAAGCTTTGGTGTTGCTGGTGGTGGAAGATGAAGCTGCCGCGGCGCCGCGTTCTTTCTTCAATTTCATGCGACGATTTTGGAACCTAATTAATTAATTAATTAATTACTTTTTTGTTTTTTATAATTAATTAATTATTCAATAAATTCTAATTTACATTTTTTCTTGTAATTTTCTGCAGAGTTATTTTCTTAATTTTTATTTTTTCTTTTCTTTAATAAAATATAGAAAAAATCCTCTTTTTTGGTGGAAATTTAACCGTAAATTCGCGTTTTTCACATTTTTCCACAAAAATTCAAATTTTTTTTATAAAAAGTGACTTTGTGAAAATTAAACAAAAAATTGTATTTTATTTTATAATTTAATTGTTTTTTATAATTAATTAATTATTTTAATTTACTTTTTTTCTTTCGAAATTTCTGCCGAATTTTTTTCTGAATTTTGAAAAAATTTGTTTTTTCATAAAAATTTAACACAAAATTTGCATTTTTTCGCAGAACATTAATGCTGAATTTCCCTAAAAATTTGCAACAAATGGAGTTTTTTGTGAAAATTTGCATTTTTTACAAAGATTTATGCTTAATTTTTGTAAAAATTTGAAAATAAAAATGAGTTTTCTGTGAAAATTTTAACAGAAATTTTCTATTTTTCTTTTATTTTCACAAGAAATGAAGTTCAACTTTTGTGAAAAGTTTGAAAAAATTCACTTTTTCCCGAAAATTTAAAGAAATTTGGATTTTTCTTGCATTTCTGCATTTAACTTTCGTAAAAATTTATTTGGCAATTTGCATTTTTTGAATTTTTACAAAAATTTATGCTTTTCAGCATGCTTTTCATTTTCAGGAAAATTTTATGAAAAATCTCAAGATTCTCAAAAAAATTCAACAGAAAATTTTTCTTACATTTTTGACAAATATTTATCCTGAAAACTTTCATTTTTCTGGCATTTTTTAGCAAAAATTTATGCTAAATTTTTGTAAAAATCTTGAAAAAGTTGGGTTTTTAGTGAAAATTTAACGGAAAATTTGCCTTTTTCTTGAATTTTTCACAAAATTTTTTCAGTTTTTTCTGAGATTTCAACAGAAAAAACAAAATCCATGCTGAATTTTTATGAAAATTTTGAAAAAATACTGTTTTTCATCAAAATTCAGCAGAAAATTTGCATTGTTTTGGATTTTTTACCAAAATTTAAGCTAAGTTTTCCTAAAAGTCTTGAAAAAACTTCGTTTCTCATAAAAATTTAAGAGAACATTTTTTGCATTTTCTACGAAAATTTACAACGAATTTCCGTGATAATTTTGGAAAAATTCAGTTTTTTTTATTAAATTTGCATTTTTCTTACATTTTTTACAAAACTTTTGTGAAAACTTTAAGAAAATTCAGATTTTTTTGGGAAAATTCAACAGAAAATTGTCATTTTTCTTGCATTTTTTCACATAAATTGATGCTACTTTTTGTAAAAATTTCGAAATAATTCGGTTTTTTCGGAAAATTTGTGTTTTAGTAAAGTTTTCGAAATTTTTTACAAAAATCAAGCATAAGTTTTTGTTGAAAAATGAAAATTTTCCGTTGAATTTTCATATAAACTAAATTTTTTCAACATTTTTACGAAAAATTAGCATGAAAATCCAAAAATGCAAATTTTCTGTTAAATTTCCAAACAAAATGAATTTTTTCAAAAGTTTTACAAAAATTTAGCAATATATGCAAAAAATGCAGAGCCTCTGTTAAATTTCATAGAAAACTAAATTTTTATAAAATTTCTTGCGAAAATTCAGCATATATCTTTATGAAAAATGCAAGAAAGAAGAAAAATTTTCATAAAAGAATTAATTTTTTCAAAATTTTTAGGAAAATCCGCAATAAATTTTTGGAAAAAAATCCAAATTCTCTCGTAAAATTTTGAGAAAAACCTCATATTTTGCAAAACTTTACAAAATTCGCAACAAATTTGTTTGAAAAATGCAAAATTTATGTTAAATTTTCAGGGAAAAGCCCGAATTTTTTTCGAAAATTCAGCAAATTTTGTGTCAGATTCCCAGAGAAAATGTAAATTTTCTTGAAAAAACCAAATTTTTATAAAATTTTTTAGAAACAAGACGAACAAAATCTTTTCAAAAATTTAATAAAAGATTCCGCGTGGATGTTTGTGAAATATGCAAGAAAAAAGCAAATTTTGTGTCAAATTTCCATAGAAAACTAAATATTTTTCAAAATTTTTTCGAAAATTCAGCTTCAACTTTTGGAAAAAATGCAAAGTCTAGTAAATTTGTACGAAAAACTATACGTTTTTGAAAATTTTTATCAAAATTCGCGTTGAATTTTTCTGAAAAATGCTAATTTTATGTTGAAGTTTTAGAAAAAAAAACCGAATTTTTTCAAAAATTCAGCAAATTTTCTGTTAAATTTCTTAAAAAGAAACTGAATTTTTCTAGAATTTTCGAACCTGATGATTAAAAAATTTTTTTTCTAATTAATTAATTAATTAATTAATTAATTAATTATTATGACGTCATCATTACTACTCACCAAATTTTAATTTGCCTTTCGGTTAATTGTATTTGATTCGCGAGTTCGATACGTCGTTTTCGTTGCAAATAATTATTGTAATGGAATTCTTTTTCAAGCTCCAAGGTTTGATAACGGGCGTAGGTTTGACGACCTCGTTTCTTTTCTAAAATGAATTTTTGGGAGTTAAATTTTGGCTTAGGCTTAGGCTTAGGCTTAGGCTTAGGCTTAGGCTTAGGCTTAGGCTTAGGCTTAGGCTTAGGCTTAGGCTTAAGCTTAGGCTTAGGCTTAAGCTTAGGCTTAGGCTTAGGCTTAGGCTTAGGCTTAGGCTTAGGCTTAGGCTTAGGCTTAGCCTTAGGCTTAGGCTTAGGCTTAGGCTCAGGCTTAGGCTTAGGCTTAGGCTTAGGCTTAGGCTTAGGCTTAGACTTAGGGTAAGACTTAGGCTTAGGCTTAGGCTTAGGCTTAGGCTTAGGCTTAGGCTTAGGCTTAGGGTAAGACTTAGGCTTAGGCTTAGGCTTAGGCTTAGGCTTAGGCTTAGGCTTAGGCTTAGGCTTAGGCTTAGGCTTAGGCTTAGGCTTAGGCTTAGAGTAAGACTTAGGCTTAGGCTTAGGCTTAGGCTTAGGCTTAGGGTAAGACTTAGGCTTTGGCTTAGGCTTAGGCTTAGGCTTAGGCTTAGGCTTAGGCTTAGGCTTAGGCTTAGGCTTAGGCTTAGGCTTAGAGTAAGACTTAGGCTTAGGCTTAGGCTTAGGCTTAGAGTAAGACTTAGGCTTAGGCTTAGGCTTAGGCTTAGAGTAAGACTTAGGCTTAGGCTTAGGCTTAGGCTTAAGCTTAGGCTTAGGCTTAGGCTTAGGCTTACTGTAACTTTTTCACTCAGGCATACTGTAACTTGTCACTTTTCTCAAAAATATAATCAAGTACATTAATCACACTATAAAAAAGACCTCCCCAGGCGCGCCTCGTTGCCACTTATTTTCTATATTTTGGATAAAACATAAAGGTGTGTGCTGCAAAATAAAATAAAAAAAAATCCATTTTTCATAATCTATTTTTCTTTTTTGATCAAAACCGCCTCGCCGCCTCCATAAATAAAAATTTTAGTGGCCAGCCAACAACAAGTGTTTTGGTTTTGGCCGAACATAAATTTTACGCAATTTTTGAGGATTTTCGGGTGAAAAAATGTGAAAAAAATTGCGTAATATAGAGAGAAAAGTAGGAATTTTTTGTTGTAAGGAAAACAAAGTCTGCAAATTGTACTTGCGCATCGCAAAAAACATGTCTTACTGTAACTAAAAAATTTTACGCTACAGTATGAAATTTGCAGATCACTGTAAACTGTAAATTTGCATTGAAAATGTAAACTAGCTTTTCAGCTGTAAAATTTCTCTCAAAGTGTAAATTGACTCTGAAACTGTAGAGTTACTGTAAAACTGTAAATTTGCATTGAAAATGTAAACTAGCTTTTCAACTGTAAAATTTCTCTCAAAGTGTAAATTGACTCTGAAACTGTAAAGTTACTGTAAAACTGTAAATTTACATTGAAAATGTAAACTAGCTTTTCAGCTGTAAAATTTCTCTCAAAGTGTAAATTGACTCTGAAACTGTAGAGTTACTGTAAAACTGTAAATTTGCATTGAAAATGTAAACTAGCTTTGCAACTGTCAAATTACTGTAAAAGTCAAAATTTACATTGGAAGTTTAAATTTACATTCAAAGGGTAAAATTTCTATAAAAGTGTAAAATAAATAACTGTAAAAGTGTAAATTAACAGTGGACACGTTAATCTGCATTGAAACTATAAAATTTCTGTAAAAGTGTAAATTCAACTTGAAGCCTATAAATCTATTGTAATTGTGTAAATTTTTTTCAAACTTTGAAATTACTGCAAAAGTGTAAATTAACACCGAAACTGTTTACATTCTTTAAAAGTAAAAGTTTACTTTCAAGCTTTAAAATCACTGTAAAGGTGTAAAATTAGTGTAAAGTGTAAAATTAGTGTAAAGTGTAAATTTGCATAGAAATGTAAATTAGTTTTGAAACTGTGTATTTTCTGTAAAAGTGTAAAATTATATTTAAAGTGTAAATTAAACATTGAAACTGTGAACTATCTTTATAAGTGTAAACTTACTTTCAAACTGTAAAACTAATGTTGAAGTGTAAATTTACTGTACAACTGTAAAAAGTTACCGTAAAAACGTAAATTTACGTTGAAAGTTTAAACTTAGATTATAACTTTGCAAAATTACTGTAAAAATGTAAATTTACTTCCAAGCTATGGAATTACTGTAGAAGTGTAAATTCACTGTAAAAGTGTGAAATTACTGCAAAACTACAAAAATAACTGTAAACGTGTAAATTCAGATTAAAAATATAAATTAGCACTGAAACTGTAAACTTTCTTCGAAAGTGTAAATTCACTTTGAAAGTCTGAAATTACTGTAACAGTATAAATTTACAT
The DNA here is from genome assembly GCA_963922205.1 of Romanomermis culicivorax. Taxonomy (NCBI): domain Eukaryota; kingdom Metazoa; phylum Nematoda; class Enoplea; order Mermithida; family Mermithidae; genus Romanomermis; species Romanomermis culicivorax. The sequence continues at coordinate 489,695 of CAWUHX010000168.1, read as the reverse complement.
TAAAAGTGTAAATTAACATTGAAATTGCAAAATTTATGTAAAAGTGTAAATTTATTTTGAAGCTATAAAATTACTGTGAACGTGTAGAATTAGTGTAAAGCGTAGATTTACATTGAAAATGCAAATCAGCATTGAAACTGTAAAATTTCAGCAAAAATGTAAATTTACTCTGAAACTCTAAAATTACTGTAGAAGTGTAAATTTATATTCAAACTCTAAATTAACATTTAAAGTGTGAAAATTTTTTTAAAGTGTAAATTCACTTTCAAGTTGTAAAATTACTGTAAAAGTGTAAAATAACTGTAAAAGTGTAAAATTATGGTAAAACTGTAAAGATTGCTTTCAAGTGAAAATATGCAAATCCAAACAATTCTGTAGATAAATCCATAAATTTTCGCATGCAAACTATTGTAAGATTATAGCATTTTTCGTTCTTTATATTCTTTACACAAAGTTTTACGAAAAAGTGTAATATGCAAATTTTGTAAAGATTGTAAATCAATGACAAATTGTGTAATATGCAAATTTAGTACAATTTGTAAATCCATGAAAAAATTGTGTAATAATGTAAATTTTCTACAATCGATGAAAAAGTAGTGTAATATGCAAATTTTGTACAATTTGTAAATTGATGAAAAAATAGTGTAATATGCAAATTTAGTACAATTTGTAAATCCATGGAAAAAGTGTAATATGCAAATTTTGTACAATTTGTAAATAGATGAAAAAGTAGTGTAATATGCAAATTTTGTACAAATTTTAAATAGATGAAAAAGTAGTGTAAAATGCGAATTTTGTACAATATGTAAATTGATGCAAAAAAGTGTAATATGCAAATTTTGTACAATTTGTAAATCAATGAAAAATTGTGTAATATGCAAATTTTATACAATTTGTAAATTGATGAAAAAATAGTGTAATATGCAAATTTTGTACAATTTGCAAAGTGATGAAAAAGTAGTGTAATACGCAAATTTTGTACAATATGTAAATTGATGCAAAAAAAGTGTAATATGCAAATTTCGTAAAGATTGTAAATCAATGACAAATTGTCTAATATGCAAATTTTGTACAATTTGTAAATTGATGCAAAAAAGTGTAATATGCAAATTTTGTATAATTTGTAAAGTGATGAAAAAAAAGTGTAATAATGTAAATTTTCTACAATCGATGAAAAAGTAGTGTAATATGCAAATTTTGTATAATTTGTAAAGTGATGAAAAAATAGTGTAATATGCAAATTTTGTACAATTTGTAAATTGATGAAAAAATTGTGTAATATGCAAATTTTGTGAAGATTGTAAATCAATGAAAAATTGTGTAATATGCAAATTTTGTGAAGATTGTAAATCAATGAAAAATTGTGTAATATGCAAATTTTGTGAAGATTGTAAATCAATGAAAAATTGTGTAATATGCAAATTTTGTGAAGATTGTAAATCAATGAAAAATTGTGTAATATGCAAATTTTGTACAATTTGTAAATAGATGAAAAAGTAGTGTAATACGCGAATTTTGTACAATATGTAAATTGATGCAAAAAAGTGTAATATGCAAATTTTGTAAAGATTGTAAATCAATGACAAATTGTGTAATATGCAAATTTTGTACATTTTGTAAATTGATGCAAAAAAGTGTAATATGCAAATTTTGTACAATTTGTAAATAAATGAAAAAGTAGTGTAATACGCGAATTTTGTACAATATGTAAATTGATGCAAAAAAGTGTAATATGCAAATTTTGTAAAGATTGTAAATCAATGACAAATTGTGTAATATGCAAATTTTGTACATTTTGTAAATTGATGCAAAAAAGTGTAATATGCAAATTTTGTACAATTTGTAAATAAATGAAAAGTAGTGTAATACGCAAATTTTGTACAATTTGTAAAGTGATGAAAAAATAGTGTAATATGCAAATTTTGTACAATTTGTAAATAGATGAAAAAATAGTGTAATACGCGAATTTTGTACAATATGTAAATTGATGCAAAAAAGTGTAATATGCAAATTTTGTAAAGATTGTAAATCAATGACAAATTGTCTAATATGCAAATTTTGTACACTTTGTAAATTGATGAAAAAATTGTGTAATAATGTAAATTTTCTACCATCGGTTAAAAAATTGTGTAATATCCAAATTTAATACAATTTGTAAATCAATCAAAAAATAGTATAATATGCGAATTTTCTAGAATTTGTAAATTGATTGCAAAAAATTGTGTAATATGCAAATTTTGTTTAATTCGTAAATCAATGCGTGGATGTTTGTTCTCAGATTACTGTAACTTTTTACAATTTCGCATAGTGACGTCATTTTTTGAGTATAATGCTTCTTCAAAAAGTACAAATCCCATTTTGTGTAATATGCAAATTTTGTACTACTCTTTACAATTTCGAATAGTGACGTCATTTTTGAATGTAAAGCGTCTTGAAAAGTAAATGGTAAATTTTTGATACGAGTGTAATATGCTAATTTTCTGTACTATGCAAGTTTTTTACAATTTGTAAATTAATGTAAACTGTAAAATTCTACGACATTTTACAGTGACGTAATTTTTTAGTGTAATGCTTCTTGAAAAAGTGCAGTTTACATTTTTCGGTGAAAGTGTGATATGCAAATTTTGTGTAAAGTTTGTAAATCGACGAAAAAAAAATTTTTTTTGAAAATTTACGTAGTGACGTCATTTTTGAATGTAATGCCTCGTTCAGAAATACGGATTACATTTTTTATACGCAAAGTGTAATATGCAAATCTTATAAAATTTGTAAATTGATGCAAAAAAAATAGTGTAATATGCAAATTTTGTACAATTTGTAAATTGATTAAAAAAATTAGTGTAATATGTACATTTCTTACAAATTGTAAATCGATGAACGAGAAAAGTGTTTTGAACATTTACATAGTGACGTCATTTCTGAGTGTAATGATTCTTCAAAAAGTACACTTTACATTTTTCGGTGAAAGTGTAATATGCAAATTTTTGTGTAATTTGTAAATAAATGCCTGGATTATTACACTCCAGATTAGTTTAAAATTTTTTTCAATGACGTCATTTTACACAATTTTTCTCGCACAGGAAATATTCCCTTCATTTTTAGGTCGGAAAATTCTCAAAAAATCGTCTCCTTTTTTCCCCATTTTCCTTCTACACACATTTCTTTTTGATCTAAGCCGCCCTATGAGAAACTAATAAATTAAGTTTTATTATTACGGGAGGCGGGTTGGTAGAACTTTTCTCTTTTGCAGGCGGCCTATTTTCCTTTCATCTTTTTTCGCCTACCTCTCATCCCGTAGACGTTTCTCTCCAAAGCCAAAGCTCTATAGCTCTAAACCTATAAAATTCTAGCCACCCACCTGACGAAATATTGGACGAAAAAAAAAACGAGCTACAGTAATTTTTTCGACGGTTTTCCATGCTCCAACATCGTAAAATTTGGCGAATTTATTTTTCTTACACGTCTTTTGGCTCGAAAAGTAATAAAAAATGATGGGAAAAAATGGAAATTTTACGACGTTTAGAGAGCAAAAGGAGAGGAGAGAGGAGTAGGAATGGACAAAAATCCTAATGATGATAAGATTTAGAAGAGATAATGAACGGGCGGCGAAATACAAAAGGATTACTGTAAGTTGTAAAGTGTTGATTTTTTGAAAAGAAGGATTACTGTAGGTTGTAAAGTGTACATTTTTTGAAAAGACGCATTACTCCAAATCGTAATTGTGTAGAATATTTTGGAGAGAAGGATTAACCTAAGTTGTAAAGTTTAAAACTTTTTGACTTGTAAAACGTAGATTTTTTCGAAAGAAGCATTACTGTAAGTTGTAAAGTGTACAACTTTTCGAGTTGTAAAGTGAAGATTTTTTGAAAAAAGAATAAATGCAAGTTGTAAAGTGTAGAACTTTTTGTAAAGAAGCATTACTGTAAGTTGTAAAGTGTAATTTTTTTTTTGAAAAGACGCATTACTGTAAGGTGTAAAGTGTAGATTTTTTGAAAAGAAGGATTACTGTAGGTTGTAAAGTGTACATTTTTTGAAAAGACGCATTACTCTAAGTTGTAATGTGTAGAATATTTTGGAGAGAAGGATTAACCTAAGTTGTAAAGTTTAAAACTTTTTGACTTGTAAAACGTAGATTTTTTCGAAAGAAGCATTACTGTAAGTTGTAAAGTGTACAACTTTTCGAGTTGTAAAGTGAAGATTTTTTGAAAAAAGAATAAATGCAAGTTGTAAAGTGTAGAACTTTTTGTAAAGAAGCATTACTGTAAGTTGTAAAGTGTAATTTTTTTTTGAAAAGACGCATTACTGTAAGGTGTAAAGTGTAGATTTTTTGAAAAGAAGGATTACGGTAGGTTGTAAAGTGTACATTTTTTGAAAAGACGCATTACTCTAAGTTGTAATGTGTAGAATATTTTGGAGAGAAGGATTAACCTAAGTTGTAAAGTTTAAAACTTTTTGACTTGTAAAACGTAGATTTTTTCGAAAGAAGCATTACTGTAAGTTGTAAAGTGTACAACTTTTCGAGTTGTAAAGTGAAGATTTTTTGAAAAAAGAATAAATGCAAGTTGTAAAGTGTAGAACTTTTTGTAAAGAAGCATTACTGTAAGTTGTAAAGTGTAATTTTTTTTTGAAAAGACGCATTACTGTAAGGTGTAAAGTGTAGATTTTTTGAAAAGAAGGATTACGGTAGGTTGTAAAGTGTACATTTTTTGAAAAGACGCATTACTCTAAGTTGTAATGTGTAGAATATTTTGGAGAGAAGGAGGATTAACCTAAGTTGTAAAGTTCAAAACTTTTTGACTTGTAAGACGTAGATTTTTTCGAAAGAAGCATTACTGTAAGTTGTAAAGTGTTGATTTTTTGAAAAGAAGGATTACTGTAGGTTGTAAAGCGTACATTTTTTGAAAAGACGCATTACTCTAAGTTGTAATGTGTAGAATATTTTGGAGAGAAGGAGGATTAACCTAAGTTGTAAAGTTCAAAACTTTTTGACTTGTAAGACGTAGATTTTTTCGAAAGAAGCATTACTGTAAGTTGTAAAGTGAACAACTTTTAAAATTGTAAAGTGAAGATTTTTTGAAAAAAGAATAAATGCAAGTTGTAAAGTGTAGAACTTTTTGTAAAGCAGCATTACTGTAAGTTGTAAAGTGTAATTTTTTTTAAAGACGCATTACTGTAAGGTGTAAAGTGTAGATTTTTCGACAAGAAGGATTACTGTAGGTTGTAAAGTGTACATTTTTTGAAAAGACGCATTACTCTAAGTTGTAATGTGTAGAATATTTTGGAGAGAAGGAGGATTAACCTAAGTTGTAAAGTTCAAAACTTTTTGACTTGTAAGACGTAGATTTTTTCGAAAGAAGCATTACTGTAAGTTGTAAAGTGTTGATTTTTTGAAAAGAAGGATTACTGTAGGTTGTAAAGCGTACATTTTTTGAAAAGACGCATTACTCTAAGTTGTAATGTGTAGAATATTTTGGAGAGAAGGATTAATCTAAGTTGTAAAGTTTAAAACTTTTTGACTTGTAAAACGTAGATTTTTTCGAAAGAAGCATTACTGTAAGTTGTAAAGTGTACAACTTTTCGAGTTGTAAAGTGAAGATTTTTTGAAAAAAGAATAAATGCATGTTGTAAAGTGTAGAAATTTTTGTAAAGCAGCAATACTGTAAGTTGTAAAGTGTTGATTTTTTGAAAAGAAGGATTACTGTACGTTGTAGAGTGTAGATTCAAAAAAACTTGATTATCAAAATTTTACATTTTTTAAATTTTACAAATACAAGAGCATTACTGCCAGTTGTAAGGTGTAGGATTTTTAAGTTGTAAAGTGTAGATTTTTCGAAATCACGCATTACTGTATGTTGTAAAGTGTGGAACTTTTTCGAAAGAAACATTGCTACAAGTTGTAAAGTGTAAAGTTTTTTAAAAGAAGGATTACTGTAAGTTGTAAAGTGTAGACTTTTTGAAGAGAAGGATTACTGTAAGTTGTAAAGTTGGAATTTTTCGCAAAGAGGGGTTACTATTAGTTGTAAAGTGTGAAACTTTTTGAAAAATGGATTACTGTAAGTTGTAAAGTGTAGAATTTTTTGAAAAGAAGCATTACCGGAAGTTGTAAAGTGCAGAATTTCTCGAAAAAAGGATTACTGTAAGTTGTGAAGTGCAGCTTTTTCGAAAAAGAACTTGTTTATTAGAAGTTTACACTTTTTTTGAATTCTACAAATACGAAAGGATTACCCTAAGTTGTAAAGTGTAGAGTTTTTTGAAAAGAAAAATTACTGTAAGTTGTAAAGTGTACAATTTTCAAGTTGTAAAGTGGTCATTTTTTGAAAAGAAAAATTACTGTAAGTTGTAAAGTGTACAATTTTCAAGTTGTAAAGTGGTCATTTTTTGAAAAGACGCATTACTTTAAGTTGTAAAGTGCAGAATTTTTGAAAAGAAGCATTAACTGTAAGTTGTAAACTGCGGCTTCTTTGAAAAGAAGCATTACTATAAGTCGTAAAGTGCAGAATTTTTTAAGTTGTAAAGTGCACATTTTTTGAAGAAAAAAAAATACTATAAGCTGTAAAGTGTAAAATTTAAAAAGGTTTACTGCAAGTTGTAAAGTGCAGATTTTTTTTCAAATGAAGGATTACTGTAAGTCGAAAAGCGTCAAGTTTTTTAAGTTGTAAAGTGTACATTTTTTGAAAAGAACGATTACTGTAAATTGTAAATTGTAGTATTTTTCAAAAAAAGGATTACTGTAAGTTGTAAAGTGTAGATTTTACTGAAAAAAGGATTACTAGATGTTCTAAAGTGTAGATTTTTCTGAAAAAGAACTTGATTATCAAAAATTTACATTTTTTTAACTTCACAAAAACAAAAAGATTACTGTAAATCCTATAGAGTATAGAATTTTTGAAAAAGAACTTGATTATAAAATACAAAAGAAGTACTGTAAATTGTAAAATGTTGATTTTTCGGAAAAGTACTTGATTATTAAAAATTTACATTTTTTTCAACTTTAAAATATGCAAATTTTTGTAATTCAGGAATAAATACTAAAGGATTAATATAGTTTATTACTGTAGATTTTCGAAAAATTGAACTTTATAGCCTTTTTAAACTTTGAAATATGGAAATTTTTGTACTTTTGGCAAAAATATCAAAAGATTACTGTAGGTTATTACTGTAGATTTTGAAAAAGTACCTTATTATACATAAATTTAAGTCTTGAGCTTTATAATATGAAAATTCTTGTAATTTAATTTTAAGTACAAAAGGATTATAGTAAATTAGTAGTTTATCAATTTTGATCATAAAATAAAAAAATAAAAAAATAATGAAAAAACTAAAAAAATCCAACTAATCAAAAAAGAAGAAAAATCAGAAGAAAAATAGAGAAAAATCGAAAAAAATAGAAAAAAGTCAGAAAAAGACAGTAAAATAAAAAAAATTAAAGAAAAAAAAACATAAAAAATTGGAAAAGTCCAAAATTCAAAAAATTGAAGAAAATGAAAAAAATAAAAATAGAAAAAAATTCTTTGATCCATGTGATCAAAAATCAATTAAAGTTCAGTTAACCTCGAATTTCAGATCAGTTAGAAAAAGGTTCAAGTATAAACCCAATGGATACATTTCATGATCATGACCTTTGTAATTAAGCTATGTCATTAAAAATCAAAACATAAAAAAAAACAAAAAAAAGAAATAAAAAAAACTTTTTTCGATCAATGTCAGAAAAAAAATTTAAAAAATTAAATAATCAAAAGATCATAAAATAAAAAAAATCAAAAAGATTAAAAAAAATGAAAATCAAGAAATTGAAAAAATAGAGAAAAATTAAAAAATAGAAAAAATAATAACAGAATAAAATAAGAATAAAAAAATAAAATAAAAGAGAAAAAAAATGAAAAATAAATATCAAAAATTGAAAAAAAATTTACCTATGTTATCAAAAATCAGTCAAACTACAGTAATCCCAAATTTTCAGATCAATTAGAGAGGGGTTCGACCATCAACTCATAAATTCAAGATCATAATTTTTGGAATTATTAAACTATGTCAAAAATCAGAAAAAATTTCTTTGATCCATTTTATCAAAAATCAATCAAGCTACAGTAATCTAAAATTTCAGATAAGTAAGAAAAAAGCATTAACTCATGGATATAGATTTCATGATCGTCATCTTATGGGTCCTAAGTTCATCAATTTTGATCATAAAATCGAAAAAAATTAAAAGTTAAAAAAATATAAAAAAAATCAAAAAAATCAAAAAAATAAAAAAAAACAAAAAAATAGAAAAAATGGGAAAAAATAAAAAAAGAGAAAATAAAAAAAATCGGAAAAAATCAAAAATCACAAAAAAATTTGTATTCATGTAGTCAAAAATCAATCAAGCTACAGTAATCTAAAATTTCAGATAATTAAAAAAAGGCATCAACTCATGGATATATAGTTCGTGATCGTCATCTAATGGACCCTAAGTTCATCAATTTTGATCATAAAATCGAAAAAAATTAAAAGAAAAAAATATTAAAAAAAAATCAAAAAAACAAAAAAATCAAAAAATAATCAGAAAAAAATCGAAAAAATTCCAAAAAAAAAATTTTTTCCATGAATTTCATTAAAAATCAATCAAGCTACAGTAATATAAAATTTCGAATGAGTTAGAAAAAAGCATCAACTCATGGATATAGATTTCATGATCGTCATCCCATGGATTATAAGTTCATAAATTTTGATCATAAAATCGAAAAATAAAGCTAAAGAAAAAATCAAAAAAATAAAAAAGTCAGAAAATCAGGAATATCAAAAAGATAAAAAAAATAAAAAAGGTAAAACAAGAATAAAAATCAAATAATCAAAAAAATAAAAAAATAAAAAAATCGAGAAAATGAAAAAGATAAAAAAATAAAAAAATCAAGAAAATGAAAAAGATAAAAAAAACAATAAAAACCAAAAAATTAAGAAAATAACAAAAAAAATACAAAAAAATTAAAATACAATAATCCTATATTTCAGCTCAGTAAGGAAAAAGTTGCATCATGTCATGGATATACATTTCATGGGCGTAATCTTTGGAATTAATCCATGTCATTAAAAATCAAAAAAACTAAAAAGTAAGAAAAATAAAAAAGAGTTAAAAAATAAAAAAAATAGAAAAAATAGAAAGAATGAGAAAAAATTAGAAAATCAAAAAAATCAGAATAATCAAAAAAATAAAAGAAAATATAAAAAAACAAAAATAAAAAAAAATATTTTTGATCCATATGTCATCAAAAATCAATCAAACTACAATAATGCCAAATTTGAGATCAATAAGAAAAAAGTTCCCGCATTAACTGTTGGGTATACATTTAATGATCATGATCTCATTGATCCCAAGTTCATCAATTTTGATCATAAAATAAAAAAATAAATTAAAAAAAATTAAAACAAAAAAAAATTAAAAAAACACAAAAAAATTAACAAAAATTCAAAAAAGTTTTTTTTTCCATTAATTTCATCAAAAATAAAACCAATCTACAGTAATCTACAGTAAGACTTTTCCGCCCCGCCTAACCTGAATATCATTACCAGTCGCCCTAAATTACCTAATTTTTAATCAAAATCTACAATAATAACTTGTCTTACTGTAGCCATATAAAATAGGGATTAGGGATTTTTGCTTTTTGAACTAGATAGACAGACACTTTCCCCAAAATTAACGACCCAAAAAGCCATAAAACTGGCGTTCTGTTGGGCAAGAAAGTGGTCGTTACGAGGGTTACTGTAGCTGGAAAAATTTTTTTTCTGTACAGTGGGAAAAATACAATAATGGTACGGTCGTAGAAATTTGTCACTTTTACGACCCTTGGAAAGCGTCCTCGACGAGTGCACTCGAAATTTTTGTAATTTGGGTTACTGTAGCTTACTGTAGTTTCCTGTAAATTTTCTACACCTGCTTGGCCCTAAAATATTTTTGACATTTTTATGAGCATGTTATTGGCAAAAAACAGCATACTGTAGGTCACATGGAATTATTTATGTTCAGAAATGAGAATCATGTGACTCATAATTAATGAAATTTGCATAATTTTTGAAAAAATCAATTTTTTTCGAAAAAAAATTTTTTAATATAAAAATTTGAAATTTCATAAAAAAGGGAAATTTTTCAAAATTTTAAATTCAAAAAAAATTTTTTAGAATTAATTGGCATAACTTTTTTAGAATGTGTTTCAGGAGAAGATTATTTTCTAAATTATTAAAAATTAATGTTAGAAATTTGTAGGAAATTCGGAAATTTGCTCACTCAAAATTTTCAAAATTGATCCAATTTTTCTGGTAAAAATTTGAAAATAATGAAAATTATTCTTAATTAATAAAATTAATTAGCACAATATTCTTTTAGAATGTGTTCCAGGAGAAGACTACATTTAAAGATTATCGGAAATTGATATCTAAAGAATCTGAATTTTTGAAAAATTTTGAAATTTTTTGGTATAAATTTTCAAAATTTGTCAAAATTTAGGCTAAAAAGGTAAAAATATGAAATTTTTTCCTTAATTTTTTAAAATTAATTGGCATGAATTTTTTTAGAATGTGTTTCGGGAGAATATTTTGTTTCAAGATAATCAAAAATTAACATTGAAAAATTCAGAATTTCTGCATAAATTCCTATTTTCCAGTATAAATTTTTAAAATTCATTCCGTTTTTCTGCAAAAATTTTAAAATTATGAAAGTTTTTTTTAATTAATAAAATTAATTGACATTAAAATTTTTTTAGAATGTGTTTCAGGGAGAAGATTACCTTTCAAGATTATTAAGAATAATTTTAGAAAATTCAGAATTTGTGGAAAAATTCCAAATTTTCTAGAATAAATTTTTGAAATTCATTCCATTTTTGTGCAAAAAATGTAAAAAATATGAAATTTTTCTTTAAATTTTTAAAAATTAATTAAAATAATTTTTTTAAAATGTGTATCAGAAAGAGTAAAAAATTAGAACTCTTGAAAAATTATGTAGTTTTCTACTGAAAATTTTCAAAATTGATCACAATTTTAAGCTAAAAATTAAAAAAATAAAAAAAGAAGGATAATTTTCTCCCCGAAACTTATTCTTAAAAAAACATTAAAAAAATTAAAAAAATAAAATTAATTAGCATATTTTTTTAAGACTAAGTTTCAGGGAGAAAATTATCCTTCAAGATTATCAGGAATTAATTTAAAAAAATTTAGAATTTTTTTAAAATTTTCAAATTTTCTAGTGTAAATTTTTGAAATTGTGTAAAAATTATAAATTGTGTAAAAATTATAAATTTTTTTCTCTAAAATTTCTTAGAATTATTTTTTTAGAATTTGTTTCCTGAAAAAAATTATCTTTCAAGATTATTAAAAATTAATTTTAGAAAATTGAAAATTTAAATTTTCTAGCCGAAAAATTTAAAAAAAATATATTACAATTTTAAGCTAAAAGTTTGAAATTTATGAAATTTTTTTTTCAATTGGCTAAATTAATTAGCATACAAATTTTTTTAGAATATGTTAAAAGAGAAGATTATCGTTCAAGATTATCAAGAATTTATTTCAGAAAATTCAGAATTTGTCGAAAAATTCCAAATTTTCTGATAAAAATTTTCAGAATTCATTCCTGTGCTCCTAAGCCTAGGCCTAAGCCTAAGCCTAAGTGTGAGCCTAAGCCTAAGCCTAAGCCTAAGCCTAAGCCTAAGCCTAAGCCTAAGCCTAAGCCTAAGCCTAAGCCTAAGCCTAAGCCTAAGCCTAAGCCTAAGCCTAAGCCTAAGCCTAAGCCTAAGCCTAAGCCTAAGCCTAAGCCTAAGCCTAAGCCTAAGCCTAAGCCTAAGCCTAAGCCTAAGCCTAAGTGTGGGCTTAAGTGTAATGTGAGCCTTAAGTGCATGGCCACTGTACATGATTTACAGTTAGAACTAAAATGGTGTCTACCAGCCTTCAAACATTTAACTTTCATCCTTGATTAATGAAAACATTCTTGGTAAACGCTTTCGCAGTAGTTCGTCTTGTTATGATCCAAGAATTTGGAAGTGAGGCTGTAGACCAGTGTGACTATTAAAGTTGACCTAAGCCTAAGCTTTGGCCTAAACCTAAGCCTAAGCCTAAGCCTAAGCCTAAGCCTAAGCCTAAGCCTAAGCCTAAGCCTAAGCCTAAGCCTAAGCCTAAGCCTAAGCCTAAGCCTAAGCCTAAGCCTAAGCCTAAGCCTAAGCCTAAGCCTAAGCCTAAGCCTAAGCCTAAGCCTAAGCCTAAGCCTAAGCCTAAGCCTAAGCCTAAGCCTAAGCCTAAGCCTAAGCCTAAGCCTAAGCCTAAGCCTAAGCCTAAGTGTGGGCTTAAGTGTAATGTGAGCCTTAAGTGCATGGCCACTGTACATGATTTACAGTTAGAACTAAAATGGTGTCTACCAGCCTTCAAACATTTAACTTTCATCCTTGATTAATGAAAACATTCTTGGTAAACGCTTTCGCAGTAGTTCGTCTTGTTATGATCCAAGAATTTGGAAGTGAGGCTGTAGACCAGTGTGACTATTAAAGTTGACCTAAGCCTAAGCTTTGGCCTAAACCTAAGCCTAAGCCTAAGCCTAAGCCTAAGCCTAAGCCTAAGCCTAAGCCTAAGCCTAAGCCTAAGCCTAAGCCTAAGCCTAAGCCTAAGCCTAAGCCTAAGCCTAAGCCTAAGCCTAAGCCTAAGCCTAAGCCTAAGCCTAAGCCTAAGCCTAAGCCTAAGCCTAAGCCTAAGCCTAAGCCTAAGCCTAAGCCTAAGCCTAAGCCTAAGCCTAAGCCTAAGCCTAAGCCTAAGCCTAAGCTCAACCCAAATTTTTTCTCACCGAAAGGTTGCGCCCCACGTAACCAAGCCGGCGCCCCGTACGACGTCCCGTAATACAACGCTTGTTGATGTTGCTGCTGCATATATTGATTAGCGGCTATCAAATACGACGGGTTAGTGGCTGCTGCTGCGGCAGCGTAATACGCCGACGTAGTTGTATCGTCAACAATGCCGCTCCCGTTCGACAACCATTGGGTCGAAGCGCCGTATTGCGCAACCGTCGGATACGCCGCCGCTCCGTGGCTCTTATACGCCTCTTGGTGATGGTAGAACGGGGCCGGCACGTAGGGGTAAGCGGCCGCCGCCGCTGCCGCCGTTAGGGCCAAAGTGGACGCCGACGACGTGCCGGCCGGGCACTCGGAGGCTAATGGGGTGCCGGCTACGACATTATTGCCGGTAACCGACGTAGAATTTGTCGTTTCGTTGTTATTAGTACTATTATTATTATTATTATAATTAGTATTACTATTATTAAACGCGGTCGCTGAGGCCATGATTTTTAATGGACGAGCTGTAAAAATTGTACCATCAAGGTCTCTCTATACTTGAAAATTTAATTGTACAGTAAAATTGTGTACTATAGCATACATAGCACATATATTTTTATGATCGTTAAACAAGACTTACGACAGACACTAACTGGCGAAGCTAGAAAATGGCGAAAATGGCGAAAATTGAACGCAAAAGGGGGCGGAGTTTGGCGTTACAGTACGCCCATTTTTCGGTATACTGTAGCTATTTGGGTGGATTTTTGGAAAAACGCCTTTTTTTATATATAAGTAAAGATTGTAACTTGAAACGGTCGGGTTTAGAAGATTTTGGAAAAATATTGAGGTAAGTTTTGTAATTTTAATTATAGTATTTTTTTTTAATTTTACGCAAAAAAAAGGAGAAAAATATCACAAAAATAAAAAAGGACAAAAAATTTAAAAAAACGAAAAAACAAAAAATAAAGAAAAGAACAAGGAAATGAGGAAAAAAAGGAAAAAAACAAAAAATAAAACGGAGAACTAGAAAAAAAGAAAAACAAAAAATGAAGAAAACCAAAAAACAAACAAAAAAAGGAAAAAAAAACGAAAAAAACAAAAAATAAAGAAAAGATCTAAAAAATAAAGAAGAAACAAAAAATGAAGAAACAAACAAAAACAAACAAAAAAACAGAACAAAAAAAGAGAACAAAAAAACGAAAAAAACGAAAAATAAAACGAAGAACTAAAAAATAAAGAACAAACAAAAAATGAAAAAAACAAACAGAAAAAGAGAACAAAAAAAGGAAAAAAACAAAAAAGAAAAGAACAAAAAAATTAGGAAAAAAACGAAAAAAACCAAAAAAATAAGGGGAAGAACTAAAAAAATAAAGAAGAAACAAAAAACAAACAAAAGCAAACAAAAAAGAAAAGAACAAAAAAAACAAAAAAACGAGGAAAAAAACGAAAAAAACGAAAAATAAAACGAAGAACTAAAAAATAAAGAAGAAACAAAAAATGAAAAAAACAAACAAAAACAAACAAAAAAAAAGAAAGCAAAAAAAGGAAAAAAACAAAAAAGAAAAAAAAACAAAAAATAAAGAAAAGAACAAAAAAATGAGGAAAAACCTAAAAAAAACAAAAAAAAGGGAAGAACTAAAAAATAAAGAAAAAAAAAATAATGAAAAAAACCAAAATAACAAACAAAAAAGTACGCCCATTTTTTGGTATACTGTAGCTTTTTGGGTGGATTTTTGGAAAAACGCCTTTTTTATATATAAGTAAAGATTGTAACTTGAAACGGTTGGGTTTAGAAGATTTTGGAAAAATATTGAGGTAAGTTTTGTAATTTTAATTATGGTGTTTTTTTAATTTTACGCAAAAAAAGGAGAAAAATATCACAAAAATAAAAAAGGACAAAAAATTAAAAAAAACGAAAAAACAAAAACTAAAGAAAAGAACGAAGAAATGAGGAAAAAAAGGAAAAAAAAAACAAAAAATAAAACGAAGAACTAAAAAAAAGAAAAAACAAAAAATGAAGAAAACCAAAAAAACAAACAAAAAAAGGAAAAAAACGAAAAAAACAAAAAATAAAGAAAAGATCTAAAAAATAAAGAAGAAACAAAAAATGAAGAAACAAACAAAAACAAACAAAAAAAGAGAACAAAAAAAGAGAACAAAAAAACGAAAAAAAGAAAAATAAAACGAAGAACTAAAAAATAAAGAACAAACAAAAAATGAAAAAAACAAACAAAAAAAGAGAACAAAAAAAGGAAAAAAACAAAAAAGAAAAGAACAAAAAAATTAGGAAAAAAACGAAAAAAAACCAAAAAATAAGGGGAAGAACTAAAAAATAAAGAAGAAACAAAAAACAAACAAAAGCAAACAAAAAAGAAAAGAACAAAAAAAAAAACAAAAAAACGAGGAAAAAAACGAAAAAAACGAAAAATAAAACGAAGAACTAAAAAATAAAGAAGAAACAAAAAATGAAAAAAACAAACAAAAAAAGAGAACAAAAAAAGGAAAAAAACAAAAAAGAAAAGAACAAAAAAATTAGGAAAAAAACGAAAAAAAACCAAAAAATAAGGGGAAGAACTAAAAAATAAAGAAGAAACAAAAAACAAACAAAAGCAAACAAAAAAGAAAAGAACAAAAAAAAAACAAAAAAACGAGGAAAAAAACGAAAAAAACGAAAAATAAAACGAAGAACTAAAAAATAAAGAAGAAACAAAAAATGAAAAAAACAAACAAAAACAAACAAAAAAAAAGAAAGCAAAAAAAAAGAAAAAAACAAAAAAGGAAAAAAAACAAAAAATAAAGAAAAGAACAAAAAAATGAGGAAAAACCTAAAAAAAACAAAAAAAGGGAAGAACTAAAAAATAAAGAAAAAATAAAAAATGAAAAAAACCAAAATAACAAACAAAAAAGTACGCTCATTTTTTGGTATACTGTAGCTTTTTGGGTGGATTTTTGGAAAAACGCCTTTTTTTATATATAAGTAAAGATTGTAACTTGAAACGGTTGGGTTTAGAAGATTTTGGAAAAATATTGAGGTAAGTTTTGTAATTTTAATTATGGTGTTTTTCTTTAATTTTACGCAAAAAAAGGAGAAAAATATCACAAAAATAAAAAAGGACAAAAAATTTAAGAAAACGAAAAAACAAAAAATAAAGAAAAGAACCAAAAAACACAAAAAAAGAAAAGAACAAAAAATAAAGAAAAGAACAAAAAATAAAGAAAAAACGAAAAAATGAGGAAAAAAACGAAAAAAACAAAAAATAAAGGTAAGAACTAAAAAAAATAAAGAAAAAACAAAAAATGAAGAAAACCAAAAAACAAACAATAAAGAAAAGAACAAAAAAAGGAAAAAAACAAAAAATCAAAGCAAACAGAACAAAACAAGAAAAAATCAAAAAAAGAGTAAAAAACAAACAAAAAAGAAACAAAATAAACCAGAAAAAAAAACAAAAAAAGGAAAAAAAAATAAAAAAATTGATAAAAAGAAAAAAAATTGAATTAATTTTTTAAAATAATGGTTTTATATTTTTCAAACTTGATTTTTAAAAAAAGAAAAGAAAAAAAAAGTTTTTTATATAGTAATCTTTGTAACTTGAAACTATAGGGTTTGGAAGATTTTAGAAAAATATTGAGGTAAGTTTTGTAATTTTAATCATAGTGTTTTTACTTTTTATATTTTTTTAAGTTGGCTCTTTGAAAAAAAATGAAAGAAAAAAACCAAAAAAGAAAAGAACAAAAAAAAACAAAAAAAAGAAAAGAACAAAAATAAAGAAAAGAACAAAAAAATAAAAAAACGAAAAAAACACCACAAAAATAGGGAAAAGTAAAAAAAGAAAGAAAAACAACAAATAAAGAAAAGAACAAAAATTTCAGAACAGAACAAAAAAATAAACAAAAAAAACAAAAATCAAAGAAAAGCACAACAAATAAAGAAAAGAACAAAAATTTCAGAAAAAAATATATAAACAGAAAAACAAAAAAACAAAAAAAAGAAAAGAACGACAAAATAAAAAACAAAAAAAAAAAATAAAGAAAAGAACAAAAAAAGAACGAAAACAACAAAAAATAAAAATAAAGGACAAAAACGAAATATATAATAACAAAACAGAACAAAGTAAAACAAAATCGAACAAAAGAACAACAAAACAAAACAAAACAAAACAAAACAAACCAAATACAATGAAAGAATGGAAAAACAAGCTAAAAAGCAGGGTAAACTAAAATACAAAGCAAAAAAGAAATAAACAAAACAAAACAAAACAAAACAAAACAAAACAAAACAAAACAAAACAAAACAAAACAAAACAAAACAAAACAAAACAAAACAAAACAAAACAAAACAAAACAAAACAAAACAAAACAAAACAAAACAAAACAAAACAAAACAAAACAAAACAAAACAAAACAAAACAAAACAAAACAAAACAAAACAAAACAAAACAAAACAAAACAAAACAAAACAAAACAAAACAAAACAAAACAAAACAAAACAAAACAAAACAAAACAAAACAAAACAAAACAAAACAAAAAACAAAACAAAACAAAACAAAAAAAGAAAAGAAAAGAAAAGAAAAGAAAAGAAAAGAAAAGAAAAGAAAAGAAAAGAAAAGAAAAGAAAAGAAAAGAAAAGAAAAGAAAAGAAAAGAAAAGAAAAGAAAAGAAAAGAAAAGAAAAGAAAAGAAAAGAAAAGAAAAGAAAAGAAAAGAAAAGAAAACAAACCAAATACAATGAAAGAATGGAAAAACAAGCTAAAAAGCAAAGTAAACTAAAATAAAAAGCAAAAAAGAAATAAACAAGACAAAACCGAAGAAAAGAACAGAAAAAAATAAAAACCGAACACAAAAACAAAACAAAATAAAACAAAATCTAACAAAAAAACAAAAGATAATACAAACTAGAACAAAATAAAACAAAATAATGCAACAAAAGAACAAAAAACTGAAACAAAACAAAAAATAAATAAAACAGAGGAAAAAAGAGAAAAAAATAAAAAAAGAAAATAAACGAAAATAAAATCGAACAAAGAACAAAAAAGTAGAGTAAAAAAACCCAAATCAAAACGGAACAAAACAAAAAAAACAAAACTAGGCAAACCCAACAGAACAAGATGAAATCAAACAAGAGAGTACAAAATAACAAAAAAAAAGAAAAATAACACAATAAATAAAGAATAAAGTAAAACAAAACATAAAAAACAAAATATACAAAATAAAAAAAAAAAACAAAATAAAACAAAAGAAAACAAAAGAAAGTAAAAAAAGAAAGAAATAAAAAAAGAAAATGAACGAACATAAAGCCGAACAAAAGAACGAAAAAGGAAAAAAAGTTGAAAAAACAAAAAAAAAAAACAAAACATAATCAAACAAAAGAACAAAAATCAAAACAAAACAAAGCAACACTAAAAAAACAGAAAACAAGAAAAAATATAAGAAAATAAAACAAAACAAGAGTAACCAAAAAAAATCAAACACAAGAGTAAAAAACAAAAAAACAGAAAAAAATCAAATAAAAAAAAAGAAATACAAAACAAAACAAAACTAAACAAAATAGCAAAAAAACAACAACAAAAAATAAAGAAAATAAAACGAACAAATAAAAACCAATGAGTAAGGAAATGAACAGGAAAACATATATACAAAAGAAAACAAAAAAACAGGTCGATATCAAAAAATTAACAGAAATAGCAAAACAGAAAAAAACAGAAAAAAAACAAAAAAAGAAAACCAAAGTAAAACAAAACAGCCCAAAAACAAACACAAGAAAAGAAAAAACAAAACAAACGAGAAAAAATTAAAAAAACACAAAAAAATTTGAAACAAAGCAAAACAGAACAAAACCAGACAAAATCAAAAAAAGTTAAAAACAGAATAACATCGAACAAAAGAGAAAACAAAACAGAAAAGAAAACAAACAAAAAAGAAAACGAAGCAAGAAAGGACACAACAAGAAACAAAGTCGAACAAAAAGCAAACACCAAAAATTAAAGAAAATAAATAAAGCAAAAAAAAACAAAAAACAACAAAAAACAACAACAAGAAAACCAACAAAAAACAACAAAAAATAAAGGAAAGACAACGAAACAAAGTAAAACCAAACAAAATTAAACATAATCATGCAAAATGTAAAAAAGGAACAAAAAACAAAACAAAAAACAAA
>CAWUHX010000168.1:425759-465759 GCA_963922205.1 Romanomermis culicivorax | reverse complement strand
AAAACAAACAAAAATACAAAATAAAACAAACAAAAATACAAAATAAAACATACAAAAATACAAAATAAAATAAACAAAAATACAAAATCAAACAAAAATACAAAATCAAACAAACAAAAATACAAAATAAAACAAACAAAAATACGAAATAAAACATACAAAAATACAAAATAAAACAAACAAAAACACAAAATGAAACAAACAAAAATACAAAATGAAACAAACAAAAATACAAAATAAAACAAACAAAAATACAAAATAAAACAAACAAAAATACAAAATAAAACATACAAAAATACAAAATAAAATAAACAAAAATACAAAATGAAACAAAAATACAAAATCAAACAAACAAAAATACAAAATAAAACAAACAAAAATACAAAATAAAACAAACAAAAATACAAAATAAAACAAACAAAAATACAAAATGAAACAAACAAAAATACAAAATAAAACAAACAAAAATACAAAATAAAACAAACAAAAATACAAAATAAAACAAACAAAAATACAAAATAAAACATACAAAAATACAAAATAAAATAAACAAAAATACAAAATGAAACAAAAATACAAAATAAAACAAACAAAAATACAAAATAAAACATACAAAAATACAAAATAAAACAAACAAAAATACAAAATAAAACAAACAAAAATACAAAATAAAACAAAGAAAAATACAAAATAAAAAAAATCAAAATACAAAAAAAAACAAACAAAAATACAAAATAAAACAAACAAAAATACAAAATAAAACATACAAAAATACAAAATAAAACAAACAAAAATACAAAATAAAACAAACAAAAATACAAAATAAAACAAACAAAAATACAAAATAAAACAAACAAAAATACAAAATAAAAAAAAAAATACAAAATAAAATAAACAAAAATACAAAATGAAACAAAAATACAAAATCAAACAAACAAAAATACAAAATAAAACAAACAAAAATACAAAATAAAACAAACAAAAATACAAAATAAAACAAACAAAAATACAAAATGAAACAAAAATACAAAATCAAACAAACAAAAATACAAAATAAAACAAACAAAAATACAAAATAAAACAAACAAAAATACAAAATAAAACATACAAAAATACAAAATAAAATAAACAAAAATACAAAATGAAACAAAAATACAAAATAAAACAAACAAAAATACAAAATAAAACATACAAAAATACAAAATAAAACAAACAAAAATACAAAATAAAACAAACAAAAATACAAAATAAAACAAAGAAAAATACAAAATAAAAAAAATCAAAATACAAAAAAAAAACAAACAAAAATACAAAATAAAACAAACAAAAATACAAAATAAAACATACAAAAATACAAAATAAAACAAACAAAAATACAAAATAAAACAAACAAAAATACAAAATAAAACAAACAAAAATACAAAATAAAACAAACAAAAATACAAAATAAAACAAACAAAAATACAAAATAAAAAAAAAATACAAAATAAAACAAACAAAAATACAAAATAAAACAAACAAAAATACAAAATGAAACAAAAATACAAAATGAAACAAACAAAAATACAAAATAAAACAAACAAAAATACAAAATAAAACAAACAAAAATACAAAATAAAACATACAAAAATACAAAAAAAACAAACAAAAATACAAAATAAAACAAACAAAAATACAAAATAAAACATACAAAAATACAAAATAAAACAAACAAAAATACAAAATAAAACAAACAAAAATACAAAATAAAACAAACAAAAATACAAAATAAAACAAACAAAAATACAAAATAAAACAAACAAAAATACAAAATAAAAAAAAAATACAAAATAAAACAAACAAAAATACAAAATAAAACAAACAAAAATACAAAATGAAACAAAAATACAAAATGAAACAAACAAAAATACAAAATAAAACATACAAAAATACAAAATAAAACAAACAAAAATACAAAATAAAAAAAAAAATACAAAATAAAACAAACAAAAATACAAAATAAAACAAACAAAAATACAAAATAAAACAAACAAAAATACAAAATAAAAAAAAAAATACAAAATAAAACAAACAAAAATACAAAATAAAACAAACAAAAATACAAAATAAAACATACAAAAATACAAAATAAAACAAACAAAAATACAAAATAAAACAAACAAAAATACAAAATAAAACAAAGAAAAATACAAAATAAAAAAAATCAAAATACAAAAAAAAACAAACAAAAATACAAAATAAAACAAACAAAAATACAAAATAAAACATACAAAAATACAAAATAAAACAAACAAAAATACAAAATAAAACAAACAAAAATACAAAATAAAACATACAAAAATACAAAATAAAACAAACAAAAATACAAAATAAAACAAACAAAAATACAAAATAAAACAAACAAAAATACAAAATAAAACAAACAAAAATACAAAATAAAACAAACAAAAATACAAAATAAAAAAAAAATACAAAATAAAACAAACAAAAATACAAAATAAAACAAACAAAAATACAAAATAAAAAAAAAATACAAAATAAAACAAACAAAAATACAAAATAAAACAAACAAAAATACAAAATGAAACAAAAATACAAAATGAAACAAACAAAAATACAAAATAAAACAAACAAAAATACAAAATAAAACAAACAAAAATACAAAATAAAACATACAAAAATGCAAAATAAAACAAACAAAAATACAAAATAAAACAAACAAAAATACAAAATAAAACAAAGAAAAATACAAAATAAAACAAAGAAAAATACAAAATAAAAAAAATCAAAATACAAAAAAAACAAACAAAAATACAAAATAAAACAAACAAAAATACAAAATAAAACATACAAAAATACAAAATAAAACAAACAAAAATACAAAATAAAACAAACAAAAATACAAAATAAAACAAACAAAAATACAAAATAAAACAAACAAAAATACAAAATAAAAAAACAAAAATACAAAATAAAAGAAACAAAAATACAGAATAAAAAAAGTAAAAATACAAAATAAAACAAACAAAACCAATGATATCAAACGAAGAAGCAAAAAACTAATAAAAAACAAAGCAACAAAAGAAAAAAATTAACAACAAAACAAAATCAAACAAGAAAAAACAAAACAAAAATCAAACATTCAAGAAAACGAAAAGCAAAAAAGAGTAAAAAGAAATTAAAAAAACATAGTAAACACAATGAAACAAGACAAAATCAAACAGGAGTGTAAAAGAAAAATAAAAAAACAGAACGAAAGAAAAGAACAAAGTTGAAAATAAAACAAAATAAACAAAAGAACAAAAAAAACAAAAAAACAAAAAAATGAAAATGAAAAAAAGAAACAGAATAGAAGAAAAAAACGAAATGAAACGAAACAAAACAAAACAAAACGAAAACAAGCAAAAGAGTAAAAAACAAATATAAGAAACAGAACGGAAAGATAAAAAAGATAAAAAACAAAGCAAAAGAAAACAAAACAAAATCAAACCAAAAATTCGAAAAAACAGAAAAAATAAAACAAAATCAAAGAAAAAATGGAAAAAAACAGAAAAAAATAAAAGAAAAAAATGGAAAAAAACGGAAAAAATAAAACAAAATCAAAGAAAAAATTTAAAAAAAAGAAAAAATAAAACAAAATCAAAGAAAAGTGTAAAAAAATTGAGAAAAAATAATTTCCATGTCATCTTGCTGACGTCACGCCCTTGAACGTGATTTTCTCTTTTTAAACCATGAAACAAGTTCAAAACATACAAAAAAAATTAAAGCACAAAAAATTAACATAAATTACAAGCTTTTTTACAGGCTTCGGACATTTGTTTCTCCGTACACATGCCCCAAAATGCGTATTGATCGCAAGTTCTATCGTCCATTCGATTTTGACACGCCTGCAAATTGGTATACTGTAGAAAATTCTCCTCTTTAAATTTTTCCGATTGGTCAATTTTTGTCGTTTTCATCATTTCGACACCCGCCGTGTCGCATTTTTCGCACGACAATGGGCAAGTTTTAGCCACGTAGTCTTCAAATTCCGTTTTTTGGCAATAGCCCATTTTACGCCACGCCGGGCAATGTCCGTGAAGATCGGTGCAATTTTTGGTGATCACAGCGGCATTGATTTTTGGATTCACTGTCGTCGTCGATGAAAACAATTGCCGCATGTTGCGATTTTGAGTAAACGACGAACGAAATTCGTCGCAAAAATCGCACTTTTCCGGGCAATATTGCAACATGTAATGTTTATCCTTTTTACAGTAACCCAACCATTGCCAAAAGAAACAATGCCATTTGTAATTTTTGCACCTGCGAATAGGAAATTAATTTTCGACAATTATAATGGACGCTATTGGGCAATAACTTACGTAGGTCGAAAATTGACCATTATGGATCTGGAGTTCAAATTTGTGGTATCAGAGTCTAAACCTTCTTGATCATAATAATCGGGGCAATTGTATAATTTATTCAACTTTTTCAAATCCAAGTTACTGAAACCAGTACGTTGACCAATTTTGGTTTTGCTAGGTTTCAATGGTCGCAATGTATCGTCACCATTTTTGGAGAATGTTCGAGGTCCATAGTGCATGATACTGCTGAAAAAAATTTCTAAATGTTATATCACACATAAGATAGCATGAAAAATTACACTTGTCAGATTTGAGTAATACGCCTTCCAAAAGCGTACTTTTGAAGATTTTCTATGTTTAGAAAAAATACAGAAACCTTATTTCTATTTTGGAAAATGTAACTTTTACATGATAGTATTTTTTTCCTTCACAAAAATTTTTGTTGAGAAGCAGAAAAATGTATACAATAGACTCTAAAGTAGAGGAAAAGCAGGAGTTAAACTACAAAAACTTCACCCTCTGGAAGCATTTTTTGAGGATTTTCAGTCTCTACAAAAAACGCAACAACTCAATTTCTGTTTTAGAAAAGTTACTTTTACATGGTAGTAATTTTGTTCTTTAAGAAAAACAACTTTGAATACAAAAGTAATGCATTTAATAGACTCTAAAGTATAGGGGAAGTGAGAGTTAAAGTACAAAAAGTACACATTCTAAAAGCGTACTTTTGAGGATCTTCAGTCTTTACAAGAAAGCCAAAAACTTGATTTCTATTTCAGAAAATGTTACTATTCCATGGTAGTAACTTTGTTCTTTTAGAAAAACACTGCTGAGAAGGAAAGTAATGCACATATTAGATTCTAAAGTAGAGGAAAAGCAGGAGTTAAACTATAAAAAGTACGCCTTCCCGAAGCGTACTTTTGAGGATTTTGAGTCTTTACAAAAAATGTAAAAACTTGATTACTATATTAAAATTTTACTATTACATGGTAGTAATTTCTTCTTTTGAGAAAAATTGAGTACAGAGCGAAAGTAACGCACATATTAGACTCTAAAGTAGAGGAAAAGTCAGAGTTAAACTATAAAAAGTACACATTCTAAAAGCATACTTTTGAGGATTTTCAGTCTTTACAATAAAGCCAAAAACTTGATTTCTATTTTAGAAAATGTTACTATTCCATGGTAGTAACTTTGTTCTTTTAGAAAAACACTGCTGAGAAGGAAAGTAATGCACATATTAGATTCTAAAGTAGAGGAAAAGCAGGAGTTAAACTATAAAAAGTATGCCTTCCCGAAGCGTACTTTTGAGGATTTTGAGTCTTTACAAAAAATGTAAAAACTTGATTACTATATTAAAATTTTACTATTACATGGTAGTAATTTCTTCTTTTCAGAAAAATTGAGTAGAGATGGAAACTAATGCACATATTAGACTCTAAAGTAGAGGAAAAGTCAGAGTTAAACTATAAAAAGTACACATTCTAAAAGCGTACTTTTGTGGATTTTCAGTCTTTACAAGCAAGGCAAAAACTTGGTTTCTTCTTCAAAAATGTTACGATTACATGGTAGTAACTCTTTCCTTTCAGAAAAAAAGAATAGAGAGGAAAAGTAATGCATATAATAGACTCTAAAGTAGATGAAAAGTAAGAGTTACACTAGAAAAAGTACACCTTTTAATAGAATAATTTTGATGATTTTCAGTATCTACAAGAAATGCAAAAACTTGATTTCTATTTTAGACAATGTTACTTTTACATGGTAGTAACTTCGTGCTTTCAGGAAAACAGTGTCAACAAGGAGAATAATGCATTTAATAAGCTCTAAAATAGAGAAAATAAAGGAGTTAGTACGCCTTCTAAAAGCATAATTTTGAGGATTTTCAGTCCTTACAAGAAATGCAAAAACTTGATTTTTATTTTAAAAAAGTTATTAGTACATGACAGTAACTTTGTTCTCTCAGGAAAACAGCGTTGAGAAGGAATGTAATGCATATAGCAGACTCTAAAGTATAGGAAAAGATGGAGTTAAACTACAAAAAGTGCACTTTCCATAGGTGTACTTTTGAGGTTTTTCTGTGTTTACAAGAAAGCCAAAAATGATTTCTATTTTAGAAAATTTTATCATTTCATAATAGTAACTTTGTCCTTTCAGAAAAACAGAATAGAGAGGCAAAGTAATGCACATAATAGACTCCAAAGTAGAGGAAAAGTGAGAGTTAAACTACAAAAAGAATGCCTTCTGAAAGCGTCATTTTGAGAATTTTCAGTGTTTAGAAAAAATGCAAAAACTTGATTTCTATTTTAGAAAATCTTACTACTACATAATAGTAACTTAGTACTTCAAGAAAAACAGTTTTGAGAAGGAAAGTTATGCATGTAATAGACTCTAAAGTAGGGGAAAAGAAGGAGTCGAACTACAAAAAAGACTCCATCTGAAAGCTTTTTTTAAAGATTTCTAGCATTTAGAAAAAATGGAAAAACAACTTCTGTATTAAAAAATGTTATTATTACATGACAGTGACAGAAAAACATTATTGAGAAGGAAAGTAACGCATTTAATAGACTCTAAAGTAGAGGAAAAGTGAGAGTTAAAATACAAAAAGTAAGCCTTCGAAAAGAATTTTTCGAGGACTTTAAGTGTTTAGAAAAAATGCAAAAACTTGATTCCTATTCTAGAAATTGTTGTTATTCTATTGTAGTAACTTTGTACTTTCAGGAAAACAGTGTTGAGAATGAATGTACTGCATATAGTAGACTCTTCAGTAGAGGAAAAGATGGAGTTGAACTACAAAAAGTGCACTTTCTGTAGGTGTACTTTTGAGGACTTTCAGTCTTCACAAGAAAAATAAAAATTCGATTTCTATCTTAGATAAGGTTACTATTCCATGGTAGTAACTTTGTACTTTGAGGAAAACAGTTTTGAGAAGTAAAATAATGCATATAATAGACTCTAAAGTAGAGGAAAAGTGAAAGTTAAACTACAAAAAGTACATGTTCTGAAAGCATTTTTTGAGAATTTTTAGTGTTTACAAACAATGCAAAAACTTGATTTATATTTTAAAAAAAACTATTAGATATGGTAGTAACTTTGAACTTTCAGAAAAAAAGATTTGAGAGGGAAAGTAATGCATATAATGAACTCTAACATAAAGGAAAAGTGAGTCTTAAACTACAAAAAGTGTGACTTCTGAAAGCATTTTTTTGAGAATTTTCAGGCTTCACAAGAAGGAGAAGAACTTGATTTATTTTTTAGAAAATGTTACTTTCACATGGTAGTAACTTTTTTCTTTAAGAAAAACAGTGTTGACAAGGAAAGAAATGTGTATAATAGACTCTAAAGTAGAAGAAGAGCAAGAGTTAAACTACAAAAAGTGCATCTTCCAAAAGTGTACTTTTCGGGATTTTCAATCTTTACAAAAAACTCAAAAACACGATTTCTGTTTTAGATTATGTTACTATTACATGAGACTAACTTTTTCTATCAAAAAAACTGTGTAAAGAAGCAATGAAGTGCACATAATAGACTGTAAAGTGGAGGAAAACTGGAAGTTGTTAAACTGTGAAAAATGTACCTCCCTCCAAAAGTGTAGTTTTGAAATTTTTTAGTGTTCAGGAGAAATAAAAAGACTTGATTTTTATATTAAAAAATTCTATTTCCACATGATAGTAACTTTTTCCACTCAGAGGAAACCAGAGTTGAGAAGGGAAGAAATGCATGTAATAGACTGTAAAATACAGGAAAAGTGAAATCTGTTTAGGAAAAGTGCACCTACTGAAACCGTACTTTTGGAGATCTTTGGTGTTCAAAAGAAACTCAGAAACGTTATTTGTAAACTACAAAAAATTACTATCCCATGGTAATAACTCAGTTCTTTCATAAAAACAGAACTGGAAAGGAAAATAGTGCAAGTAAGAAACTGCAAAGAAGAGGAGAAGTGCAATTTGGTAAACCATAATAATGCCGATTTCCTGAAGCGTACTTCTGAGAACTTTTATTGTTTAAAAGAAACCTAGGGATTTCATTTCTATGATATACAATGTTGCAATGCCATATGTTTTCTGAGAAAAACAGTGAAGAAACATGATACATAGCATAGACCCTACAATAGGACAAAGAACGTAAGTTTTAACAACTTAAAATATGCATTTTTAAAGCATACTTTCGAGGATTTGTGGTGTTTGAAAAAATTCCAGAATTTCATTTCTGTGTATCAAAAAATGTTATCTGTTTTCTAAAAAATCAGTGAACGAATATAAATCATAGCATAGACCCTAGCATAGGACAAAAAATAAAAATTTTTAGACTGTAAATGTTCACCTTGCAAAAGTGTACTTTTGAGGATTTTTAGTAATTATAAGAAACTCAGGGATTTCATTTCTATATGACAAAATGTAATCCGGTCTCTGATTATAATACATAGCATAGCATGGACTCTACAGTATGACAAACAACAAAAGTTTTTAAACTGTAAAAGTGCTCCTTGCGAAAGTGTACTTTCGAGGATATTTGGTGT
Organism: Romanomermis culicivorax; assembly: GCA_963922205.1. Taxonomy (NCBI): domain Eukaryota; kingdom Metazoa; phylum Nematoda; class Enoplea; order Mermithida; family Mermithidae; genus Romanomermis; species Romanomermis culicivorax. The sequence goes on along the minus strand of CAWUHX010000168.1, from coordinate 456,906 downwards.
TTAAAAAAAAAAAGAAATTTCATTTCTATATCACATTATGATATCTATTTCCTAAGAAAAAATAGAGAAATGTAACAGATGGCATAGGCTCTACAATAAACAAAAATCAAAAGTTTTTGAAGTGTAAAAGTGAACCTTGCGAATGGGTAGTTTCGAGGATTTTTGGTGTTTATAAGAAACCAACAAATTTCATTTCAATATTACAAAATGTTACTGGTAGGTCCTTTCAGAAAAACCTTGTCCTTTCAGAAAAACAGAGTTGAGATGAAAATTAGTTCATATAATGAACTACAAAATTGAGGAAAAGTGAAAATTGTTAAACTATGAAAAATTTGCTTTCGGAAAATGCACTTTTAATGATTTTTGGTGTCTGGAAGAAACTCAGGAATTTCATTTCTATATCACAAAATGTTACTTTTACATGGTAGTAATTTGGTCTTTTCGGGAAAACAGTGTTGGGAGTGAAAGTAATGCATACAATAGACTCTGAAGTAGAGGAAAAAATGAGAGTTATTGAACAATGAAAAGTGCGCCTCATTCTGAAAGTTTACCTTCAAAGATTTTCAGTGTTTACAAAAAGTGCAAAAAATTGATGGCTTTTTTGGATAATATAACTATCACATGACAGTAACTTTGTCCTTTGAGAAAACCAGAGTTGTAAAGAAAAGCAATAAATGTAATAGACTCCAAAGTAGAGGAAAATCTAAAGTTGTTTATGAAAAGTGAGGCTCCCAATACCATGCTCTTGAAGATTTTTGGTGTTCAAACTTTATTTCCAAATTACAAAATGTTATCTTTCTATGGCAGTAGCTTTATCCTCTCAGAAAAATAGTGTTGAGGAGGATAGTAATGCATATAATGGACTTTAAAGTAGAGGAAAAGTTGAAGTTGTTTACGAAAAGTGAGGCTTCAAAAACTGTACTTTTGAAGATTTTTGGTGTTTAAAATTTATTCCTAAATTAAAAAATGTTATTTTTCTATAGCAGTAGCTGTATGCTCTCAGAAAAACAGGTTTGAGGAGGAAAGTAATGCGTATACTAGACCCTAAAATTGAGGAAAAGTGATAGTTGTCAAACTACGAAAAGTGTGCCTTTAGAAAGTGTACTTTTAAACATTTCCTCTGTTTACAAAAATGACAAGACTTGATTGCTATTCAAGATAATGTTACTATGACATGACGGGAACTTTGTTCTTTCAGAAAACCAGAATTGAGAAGGGTAGTATTGCTTATAATAGATTGTAAAGTACAGGAAAAGTGGAATCCATTTATGAAAAGTGTGCCTCTCAAAAGCCTACTTTTGAAGATTTTTGGTATGCAATAGAAAAACAGAAACTTTTTTTCTAAATTAAAAAATGTTACTTTTCCATGGTAGTAACTTTGTCATCTAAGAAAAACAGTGTTGAGGAGGAAAGTAATGCATATAATAGACCCAAAAATTGGGGAAAATTAGAGTTTTCAAACTGTGAAAAGTGCATCTTCCAAAAGTGTTTTTTTTAACATTTCCTGTATTTACAAAAAATGCAAAAAATTGATTGCTATTTGAGATAACGTTACTATGACATGGAAGTAATTTTGTTGCCTCATAAAGACTGAGTTCAGAAGAAAATTAATGCATATAATAGGCTGTAAAGTACAGGAAAAGTGAAATCCATTTATGAAAAGTGTGCCTTCCAAAAGCATACTTTTGTAGATTTTTGGTGGTTCAAAGACACACAAAAACTGTATTTTTAAATTAAAACATTGTCATTCTTTAATAGTAGTAACTTCTTCCTCTAAGAAAAAAAGTGTTGAGAAAGAAAGCAATGTATATAATAGACCCCGAAATTGAGGAAAAGTGAGGTTGTTAAACTATGAAAAGTGCGCCTTCCGAAAGTGTGCTTTCAAACATTTTCAGTGTTTTTTTAAAATTTAAAAACCTGATTCCTACAGTAAAAAATGTTATTATTCTATGGAAGTAACTTTGTTGCTTCCTAAAAACAGAGTTTTGAAGAAAAGTAATGCATATAATACACATTAAAGTAGAGGGAAAGTGAGAGTTGTCTATGAAAAGTGCACCTTCCAAAAGCACACTTTTGGAGATTTTTGGCGTTCAAAAGACACGCAAAAACTTTATTTTTAGATTCAAAAGTGTTACTATTCTATGGTGTTAAGTTTATCCTCTAAGAAAAACAGTTTTGAGGAGGAAAGTAATGCCTATAATAAACCCTAAAATAAGGGAAAAGTGGGAGTTTTCAAACTATGAAAAGTGCGCCCTCCCAAAGTGTACTTTTGAACATTTTCTGTGTTTACAAAAAATGTAAAAACTTAATGGCTATTTTAGATAACGTTCCTATGACATGACAGTAACTATGTTCTTTCAGAAAAGCAGTGTTGAGAAGTCTAGTATTGCTTATAATAGGGTGTAAAGTACAGGAAAAGTGAAATCCATTTACAAAAAGTGCGCCTTCCAAAAGGGTACTTTGGAGATTTTTGGTGTTCAAAAGATATACCAAAACTTCATCTCTAAATGAAAAAATTCTACTATTCTGTGGTATTAAATTTATCCTCGAAGAAAAATAGTATTGAGAAGGAAACTAATGCGTATAATGGACCCTAAAATTAAGGAAAAGTGAGTTATTAAACTAGGAAAAGTTGCCCTCCAGAAAATGTACCTTCAAACATTTTCAGTGCTTAGAAAAAATTCAAAAACCTGATTGCTATAGTACAAAATGTTAGTATTACATGGAAGCAACTTTGTTGCCTCATAAAACCAGAGTTTAGAAGGAAAGTAATTCATATAAAAGACTGCAAAATAAAGGAAAAGTGAAATCTGTTTAGGAAAAGTGCGCCATCAGAAAGCGTACTTTTTAAAATTTTTGGTGTTCAAACATGGCACAAAAATTCTATTTTCAAATTACAAAATGTTACTATTCTATGGTAATAATTCTTTTCTGTAAGAAAATCAGTTTTAAGGTGTAATATCATGCATAGAATGAACTGTAAATTGTAAGAAAAAGGACAGTTTTCAAACTCTCAAAGTGTGCCTTCCGAAAGCGTACTTTTGTGAAATTCAGGTACTTAATTAAATACAATTTAAAACATACCCATAATCATATGGAAGATCCAATTGAGTGATGCTTCTTAAACTATACTTTTCGAATTGATCGATCGAATTCGATCTGATATTCGGCCAAATCACTTCTACATAATCATCCCGATCGCTTCGACTTTGTTCATGGAAGAATCCAGCGGAATCTGTGTCAAGAAAGTTAGATGAGGAAATCTCCGCAAGTACAACATAGGAACTTACGCATTAGTTCATGTACGATAGTGCCGAGTTGCATGCATCCTAAAAAAGTGAAGAATTTGTACAAATTTCAAATTTTTGAAATTTTAAATTTTTCAAATTTTAAATTTTTCAAATTTTAAATTTTTCAAATTTCAAATTTTAAATTTTTAGGATCAAGCCCAACCTCCATCTAGCGAAACTGGTTGTCGACCACCCGTTCGACCGACAAACGAATAACACCCGTCATCAGGATGAATAAAAATATAATCGGAATGTTTATCTTGATTTCTCGGCACAAATTTGATACACGACTTTTGATGATATTCGTCGAAAGCCCGAGCGATCATGCGCCTACTATACGATCCGTATTCGCTGGATATCAAATACGGGATTTCGGCGTTGGGCCATCTATAAAAAATTTTTGTCCAAAAATGTGTGTAATAGGAGCAAAAAAGCTCACTTCCGCCACTGATCGCGAACTGCCGCCCTACTCACGTCATTACTGTCGTTGATAAAATTTTGTATAGATTTGTTACCCGGAATGTAGATATCGCCTTCGAATTTATTATTATCCGAAATGACGGGATCGGGTTTAATTTCGAATCCTAACCTTCGTAATTCATCCTCGTGATTTATAGGTTCGATTTGTCGATAGGTAAAATCGTTAGGATTGAGTATAGTGTCGAATTTTTCTACATCGGGTAATAGGATCTAAATTGAAACATCAAAAGTACGGATTCAAAAAATTGAAACATCAAAAGTACGGGTTGAGAAAATTGAAACATCAAAAGTACGGGTTCAGAAAATTGAAACATCAAAAGTACGGGTTCAGAAAATTGAAACATCAAAAGTAGAGGTTGAGAAAATTGAAACATCAAAAGTACGGGTTCAGAAAATTGAAACATCAAAAGCACAGGTTCAGAAAATTGAAACATCAAAAGTACGAGTTCAGAAAATTGAAACATCAAAAGTACGGGTTCAGAAAATTGAAACATCAAAAGTACGAGTTCAGAAAATTGAAACATCAAAAGTACGGGTTCAGAAAATTGAAACATCAAAAGTAGGGGTTGAGAAAATTGAAACATCAAAAGTACGGGTTCAAAAAATTGAAACATCAAAAGTACGGGTTCAAAAAATTGAAAGATCAAAAGTACGGGTTCTGAAAATTGAAACATCAAAAGTACGGGTTCGAAAAAAAAATTTTTTTTTTTTACCTGATCTTTGGTCAACGACAGTGAACAAGTTATACCGTCAAGCAAAATAAAACAAATATGTACAACAATAACAATGATAAATATACGATTTGTCATCGTCTAAACTTTCAATTTTGAGCGAATTTTTCCCCATTAATAAGCAAAAGACGAAAAATTCGCGGGTTTTAAGTGTCGCCGACCGACCGAAACTAGTTCTCCTGCGGTGTAGAATATATAAATAGGATACATGTTAAAAAACTGTTTTGTTATACAAGTTCAGTAAATGAAATAAAGAAACGATGACAAAACAACGTTCGTTTTGCTCGAATCAATCAACGTGGGATGTTTTTCGTGAAATGTTGACTCATCATATTTTCAGTTTGGGTTGGTAAAATGTCTGCAAATTTAGGTCGAGGTAAGCTGGAAATATTACTTTTTTGCCCTATTTTTTGGTTTTTTTAGGTCGGAACGGGATGATTTTACGCTTGAATCACGTCATTTTTTGGAAAAAAACCCAAAATGATGATATTTTTCAAGTTAAATTGCATTTGTAAGCAATATATAAATTCAAAATTTGTTGTAACATCCAGTGTAAAATGTTAATTTTTTGGTTTTTTAGGATAATTTTACGTTCGAATCACATCATTTTTTGGAAAAAATACCAAAATGATGATATTTTTCAAGTTAAATTGTAATTGTAAACTATACTAAAATTTAAAATTTGCTGTAATATGCAGTGCAAAATGTCCAATTTTTGGTTTTTTAGGTCCAAAAAGGATGATTTTACGTTCGAATCACGTCTTTTTTTGGAAAAAATCCAAAATGATGATATTTTTCAAGTTGAATTGTAGTTGTAAGCTATACTAAATTTTACAATTTGTAAAAATATACAGTGTAAAGTGTCATATTTTTGGTTTTTTAGGTTCGAAAAGGATGATTTTACGTTCGAATCACGTAATTTTTGGGTAAAAAAACCCAAAATGATGATATTTTTCAAGTTGAACTGTATTCGTAGGCTATACTAAAGTTTACAATTTGTTGTAATATACAGTGTAAAATGTCCTATTTTTTGGTTTTTCAGGTCCAAAAAGGATAATTTTACGTTCGAATGACGTCATTTTTTGGAAAAAATACCAAAATGATGATATTTTTCAAGTTAAATTGTAGTTGTAAGCTATACTAAAGTTTACAATTTATTGTAATATACAGAGTAAAATGTCCAATTTTTTGGTTTTTTAGGTCCAAAAAGGATGATTTTACGTTCGAATGACGTCATTTTTTGGAAAAAAATCCAAAATGATGATATTTTTCAAGTTAAATTGTAATTATAAGCTATACTAAAGTTTACAATTTGTTGTAATATACAGTGTAAAATGTCAATTTTTTGGTTTTTTAGGTCCAAAAAGGATGATTTTACGTTCGAATTGCGTCATTTTTTTGGAAAAAATACCAAAATGATGATATTTTTCAAGTTAAATTGTAATTGTAAACTATAATAAAGTTTACAATTTGTTGTAATATACAGTGTAAAATGTCCAATTTTTTGGTTTTTTAGGTCCAAAAAGGATGATCTTACGTTCGAATGACGTCATTTTTTTTGGAAAAAATTCAAAATGATGATATTTTTCAAGTTAAATTGTAATTGTAAACTATAATAAAGTTTACAATTTGTTGTAATTTACAGTGTAAAATGTCCAATTTTTGGTTTTTTAGGTTAGGAAAGGGTGATTTTACGTTCGAATGACGTCATTTTTTTGGAAAAAAACCCAAAATGATGATATTTTTAAAGTTAAATTGTAATTGTAAGCTATACTAAACTTTACAATTTGTAGTAATATACAGTGTAAAATGTCCAATTTTTTGATTTTTAGGTCCAAAAAGGGATGATTTTACCTTCGAATTGCGTGTTTTTTTGGGAAAAAAATACCAAAATGATGATATTTTTCAAGTTAAATTGTAATTGTAAGCTATACTAAAGTTTACAATTTGTAATAATTTACAGTGTAAAATGTCCAATTTTTTGGTTTTTTAGGTCCAAAAAGGATAATTTTACGTTCGAATCACATCATTTTTTGGAAAAAATACCAAAATGATGATTATTTTCAAGTTAATTTGTAATTGTAAACTATACTAAAGTTTACAATTTGTAATAATTTACAGTGTAAAATGTCATATTTTTGGTTTTTTAGGTCTCAAAAGGGTGATTTTACGTTCGAAAGACGTCATTTTTTGGAAAAAAATACCAAAATGATGATATTTTTCAAGTTAAATTGTAATTGTAAACTATAATAAAGTTTACAATTTGTTGTAATATACAGTGTAAAATGTCCAATTTTTGGTTTTTTAGGTTCGAAAAGGATGATTTTACGTTCGAATTGCGTCATTTTTTGGAAAAAAATTCCAAAATGATGATATTTTTCAAGTTAAATTGTAATTGTAAACTATACTAAAGTTTACAATTTGTAGTAAAATACAGTGTAAAATGTCCAATTTTTTGATTTTTAGGTCCAAAAAGGGATGATTTTACCTTCGAATTGCGTGTTTTTTTGGAAAAAAATACCAAAATGATGATATTTTTCAAGTTAAATTGTAATTGTAAGCTATACTAAAGTTTACAATTTGTAATAATTTACAGTGTAAAATGTCCAATTTTTTGGTTTTTTAGGTCCAAAAAGGATAATTTTACGTTCGAATCACATCATTTTTTGGAAAAAATACCAAAATGATGATTATTTTCAAGTTAATTTGTAATTGTAAACTATACTAAAGTTTACAATTTGTAGTAAAATACAGTGTAAAATGTCCAATTTTTTGATTTTTAGGTCTCAAAAGGGTGATTTTACGTTCGAAAGACGTCATTTTTTGGAAAAAAACCCAAAATGATGATATTTTTCAAGTTAAATTGTAATTGTAAACTATAATAAAGTTTACAATTTGTAGTAATTTACAGTGTAAAATGTCCAATTTTTTGGTTTTTTAGGTCCAAAAAGGATGATCTTACGTTCGAATGACGTCATTTTTTTGGAAAAAATTCAAAATGATGATATTTTTCAAGTTAAATTGTAATTGTAAACTATAATAAAGTTTACAATTTGTAGTTGTATACAGTGTAAAATGTCCAATTTTTTGGTTTTTTAGGTCCAAAAAGGATGATCTTACGTTCGAATGACGTCATTTTTTTGGAAAAAAATTCAAAATGATGATATTTTTCAAGTTAAATTGTAATTGTAAACTATAATAAAGTTTACAATTTGTTGTAATATACAGTGTAAAATGTCCAATTTTTTGGTTTTTTGGGTCCGAAAAGGATGATCTTACGTTCGAATGACGTCATTTTTTTTGGAAAAAAATTCAAAATGATGATATTTTTCAAGTTAAATTGTAATTGTAAACTATAATAAAGTTTACAATTTGTAGTAAAATACAGTGTAAAATGTCCAATTTTTGGTTTTTTAGGTCCAAAAAGGATGATTTTACGTTCGAATGACGTCATTTTTTTGGAAAAAAATTCAAAATGATGATATTTTTCAAGTTAAATTGTAATTGTAAACTATACTAAAGTTTACAATTTGTTCTAATATACAGTGTAAAATGTCCTATTTTTTGATTTTTAGGTCCAAAAAGGATGATTTTACGTTCGAATGACGTCATTTTTTGGAAAAAAATACCAAAATGATGATATTTTTCAAGTTAAATTGTAGTTGTAAACTATACTAAGGTTTACATTTTGTAGTAATATACAGTGTAAAGTGTCCAATTTTTGGGGATTTTTAGGTCCAAAAAGGATGATTTTACGTTCGAATGACGTCATTTTTTAGAAAAAAATACCAAAAGGATAATATTTTTCAAGTTAAATTGTAATTGTAAACTATAATAAGGTTTACAATTTGTAGTAAAATACAGTGTAAAATGTCAATTTTTTGGTTTTTTAGGTCCAAAAAGGACGATTTTACGTTCGAATTGCGTCTTTTTTTTGGAAAAAAATCCCCAATGATGATATTTTTCAAGTTAAATTGTAATTGTAAACTATACTAAAGTTTACAATATATAGAAAATATACAGTGTAAAGTGTTAATTTTTTAATTTTTTAAATTGTAAACTATACTAAACTTTACAATTTGTAGTAATATACAGTGTAAAGTGTCCTATTTTTGGTTTTTAGGTACCAATGGGATAATTTTACGTTCAAATCACGCCATTTTTTGGAAAAAAATTCAAAATGATGATATTTTTCAAGTTAAATTGTAATTGTAAACTATAATAAAGTTTACAATTTGTTGTAATTTACAGTACAAAATGTCCAATTTTTGGTTTTTTAGGTTAGGAAAGGACGATTTTACGTTCGAGTGACGTCATTTTTTTGGAAAAAATATCAAAATGATGATATTTTTCAAGTTAAATTGTAATTGTAAACTATACTAAAGTTTACAATTTGTAGTAAAATACAGTGTAAAATGTCCAATTTTTTGGTTTTTTAGGTCCAAAAAGGATGATCTTACGTTCGAATTGCGTCATTTTTTGGAAAAAAGTTCCAAAATGATGATATTTTTCAAGTTAAATTGTATTAAACCATGTACTTTTTTTGTGAATTTACATTTTATGCGATAACAAATGTGATAATTTTAATTCAAATAGCGTTGTTTTTGCGCAAGTTATTTAAAAATGATGATATTTTTCAATTAAAATTGTGTTCATCCGCTGTATTGAATCATGTGATTTTTTTTTCATTTTCTAGATTTTAATCTTTTGAATTTAATAAATTGATCATAGTTTTGAAGTTTAATTGAATTTATCAGCACCAAATTGATTAATTATCAATGCCGAAACATCAAAAGCAATTCGGTGATTTGCTCGAAAGTACGCTATCCGGAGAAATCTGATCATATTATTAAAGGCAATCAAAAACCATGGTAATGCTCGTAAAGTTGGTTTTTGGGATATGATACCTATTTTTCATTTTTAATACTTTTCTATTCAATACAATGTTTTGGAATTTTTGATGCATTGGCTCAAAAGTGGCATTAGATTTGATAATTCTACAGTATGATTGGTGTAAGTTACAGTATGCTGCAGGTCCATTTCATAAACAATCCCTTCCACTTTCCTCACAAAGTCCATACTCCAAAACCCTCTGACCCATAAAGTTGCTGTTTTTTTTCAAAATCTTTACTTTTTAACGACTCCTCGTTCCAAAATCTAATTGCTGCGCCATCCGTTAAATCTTTTATATGTTGATTTTTGTCTGCTTCTTGCCCATAAAATCTTCTATCCTAGTTAATGATCTATTATTTATGTGGAATGCTTTTCCAATTCTATACGCAAGGTATAGCCTAGTCTGGACTGATTAAAAAATTTATGATTTTTGAAACTTGTGAGCGACATTTTAGATAAAAATTAGTTCACAAGCTTGCCTTGGCCTCAGAATTGATTGATTTTTAGTGTAGATTTATTTGGAGAATTGTAATTTGTACATTTTATGTTTGGCCTCGGATTTGACTCATCGAGCTTTGGAAATATGGCTTGTTTTGAGAGGAAAAATTTATTTCATTCTCTTTTCTAGGATATATTGAGTGGAAGAAGCATTTTAGATAAGGTTCTGTACAAGATAAAAGTTGACTTTTGGACAAGTTTTCATTATTTTTGTTAATTTATTAGCTTGTTGGAGTTTAGCGAAATGTCGCTTTTTTATAGATTTTACAAGTTTTGCAGAACTTTTACCAGGTTCAATGAGCTTCTACATGTTGAACAGTGAAGTGTAAATGTGCCATGTTACCTGAAAAATCAAGAATTTGGACATTTTGGCCTAATTCTGCTGAGTATTGATGTAATGATTTGGGAGGAAAATCTGAAAAGTGACGCTTTTTGATGCATTTCACAGAATATCTCCTAGATTATATTTTATAAAATAGTAACTATTTGTCAACTATTCATAGCTTATATTTGACTCTGTAAACCTACTGTAGAGTTCCAGTTGGAATTTTATATGTAGAAAATGTGTAAATATTTGAATTCAATTCGCAAAAGGCAACATTTGTTCAAAATTCCACAAATACCATCTAATAAACATAAACAGAAAAGCTCCCAAAAAGTTTATTTTGGAGGTTATTGAAGCAAAACTGAACCCTAAGCATGATATGCCAACTGAAGAGTTCTGAATTGTAGCATTATGATGCTAGGTTTCATTTACAAAATTTAGCGAAATGTCACTTTTTTATAGATATTACAAGTTTTGCAGAACTTTTACGAGGTTCAATGAGCTTCTACATGTTGAACACTGAAGTGTAAATGTGCCATGTTACCAGAAAAATCAAGAATTTGGACATTTTGGCCTAATTCTGCTGAGTATTGATGTAATGATTTGGGAGGAAAATCTGAAAAGTGACGCTTTTTGATGCATTTCACAGAATATCTCCTAGATTATATTTTATAAAATAGTAACTATTTGTCAACTATTCATAGCTTATATTTGACTCTGTAAACCTACTGTAGAGTTCCAGTTGGAATTTTATATGTAGAAAATGTGTAAATATTTGAATTCAATTCGCAAAAGGCGACATTTGTTCAAAATTCCACAAATACCATCCAATAAACATAAACAGAAAAGCTCCCAAAAAGTTTATTTTAGAGGTTATTGAAGCAAAACTGAATCCTAAGCATGCTATGCCAACTGAAGAGTTCTGAATTGTAGCATTATGATACTAAGTTTCATTTACAAAATTTAGCGAAATGTCACTTTTTATACTTTTTACAAGTTTTGCAGAACTTTTACCAGGTTCAATGAGCTTCTACATGTTGAACAGTGAAGTGTAAATGTGCCATGTTACCAGAAAAATCAAGAATTTGGACATTTTGGCCTAATTCTGCTGAGTATTGATGTAATGATTTGGGAGGAAAATCTGAAAAGTGACGCTTTTTGATGCATTTCACAGAATATCTCCTAGATTATATTTTATAAAATAGTAACTATTTGTCAACTATTCATAGCTTATATTTGACTCTGTAAACCTACTGTAGAGTTCCAGTTGGAATTTTATATGTAGAAAATGTGTAAATATTTGAATTCAATTCGCAAAAGGCGACATTTGTTCGAAATTCCACAAATACCTTCTAATAAACATAAACAGAAAAGCTCCCAAAAAGTTTTTTTTAGAGGTTATTAAAGCAAAACTGAACCCTAAGCATCCTATGCCAACTGAAGAGTTCTGAATTGTAGCATTATGATGCTAGGTTTCATTTACAAAATTTAGCAAAATGTCACTTTTTTATACTTATTACAAGTTTTGCTGAACTTTTACCAGGTTCAATGAGCTTCTAAATGTTGAACAGTGAAGTGTAAATGTGCCATATTACCAGAAAAATCAAGAATTTGGACCTTTTGGCCTAATTCTGGTGAGTATTGATGTGATGATTTGGGAGGAAAATCTGAAAAGTGACGCTTTTTGATGCATTTCACAGAATATCTCCTAGATTATATTTTATAAAATACTAACTATTTGTCAACTATTCATAGCTTATATTTGACTCTGTAAACCTACTGTAGAGTTCCAGTTGGAATTTTATATGTAGAAAATGTGTAAATATTTGAATTCAATTCGCAAAAGGCGACATTTGTTCAAAATTCCACAAATACCATCCAATAAACATAAACAGAAAAGCTCCCAAAAAGTTTATTTTAGAGGTTATTGAAGCAAAACTGAATCCTAAGCATGCTATGCCAACTGAAGAGTTCTGAATTGTAGCATTATGATACTAAGTTTCATTTACAAAATTTAGCGAAATGTCACTTTTTATACTTTTTACAAGTTTTGCAGAACTTTTACCAGGTTCAATGAGCTTCTACATGTTGAACAGTGAAGTGTAAATGTGCCATGTTACCAGAAAAATCAAGAATTTGGACATTTTGGCCTAATTCTGCTGAGTATTGATGTAATGATTTGGGAGGAAAATCTGAAAAGTGACGCTTTTTGATGCATTTCACAGAATATCTCCGAGATTATATTTTATAAAATAGTAACTATTTGTCAACTATTCATAGCTTATATTTGACTCTGTAAACCTACTGTAGAGTTCCAGTTGGAATTTTATATGTAGAAAATGTGTAAATATTTGAATTCAATTCGCAAAAGGCGACATTTGTTCAAAATTCCACAAATACCATCTAATAAACATAAACAGAAAAGCTCCCAAAAAGTTTATTTCAGAGGTTATTGAAGCAAAACTGAACACTAAGCATCCTATGCCAATTGAAGAGTTCTGAATTGTAGCATTATGATGCTAAGTTTCATTTACTAGATTTAGCCAAATGTCACTTTTTATACTTATTACAAGTTTTGCAGAACTTTCTCCAAGTTCAGTGTGCTTGTACACATTAAACAGTTAAGTCTAAATGATTTACTTCATTGGAAAAATTGAAAATTTACATATTCTGCTGAGTATTAGTGCCATGATTTGGAAGTAAAAATCTGAAAAGTGTTGCTTTTTGATGCATATTATATTTTTCGCATAATATCTGATAGACTTTGTTTTCTGAAGTAGTAACTATTTGTCAACTAATTTACTGATTTATAGTTATTTGTTTGAATCTGATAAACAGTCTCAGTTGAGATTCTAAATATGTAAAAAAAGATATACATATACGAAGTTAATTTCCGAAAGGCGACATTTGTTCTAAATTCGACAAATGCTATCTAATAAACATAAACAGAAAAGCTCCCAAAAAGTTTATTTTAGAGGTTATTGAAGCAAAACTGAATCCTAAGCATGCTATGCCAACTGAAGAGTTCTGAATTGTAGCATTATGATGCTAGGTTTCATTTACTAGATTTAGCTAAATGTCGCTTTTTATACTTTTTACAAGTTTTGCAGAGCTTTCAGAAGGTTCAGTGTGCTTGTACACACTGAACAGCTAAGTCTAAATGAGTTACTTCACTAGAAAAGTTGAAATATCACATATTCTGCTCAGTATTAGTGCCATGATTTGTGAGGAAAAATCTGCAAAGTGTCACTTTTTGACATTTTTCGCAGAATATCTCCTAGATTATATTTTGTAAAGTAATAACTATTTTTCACCTGATTTATATGTCTATTCTGGATTGTGTGAATTTACTGTAGACTTATGATTGAAATTTTAAATGTAGAGAATATATAAATATTTGAACATAATTCCCAAAAGGCGACATTTGTTCGAAATTCGACAAATGCTATCTAGTAAGCATAACCAGAAAAGCTCCCAAAAAGTTTGTTTTGGATGTTATTGAGAGAAAAGTGAACCCTAAGCATTCTATGTCAACTGAACAGTTTTGAATTGCAGTTTATTATAGTAGGTTTCATTTACTAAATTTAGCCAAATGTCGCTTTTCAACACATTTTATATTTTTTTGCAAAATATCTGCTTGATTACACTTTTTGAAACAATAACACTTTGCCAACTGATTCAAGGGTTTATATAGGGCTGTGTGAACCTAATGTACAGTTCTAGCTGAAACTTTGAATGTAGAAAATATATAAATATTTGAACTTAATTCTGGAAAAGCGACATTTGTGCATGGTTCGACAAATGCTATCTAATAAACATAAACAGAAACTCCCAAAAAGTTTATTTTGGAGGTTATTGAAGCAAAAATGAACCCTGAGCATCTTATGTGGACTGAAAAGTTTTGACTTGGACTAGTATCGTGCTTGGTTTCATTATTTAGATTAATCAAAATGTCGCTTTTCGACACATATTATAACTTGGTTAGATTTCTATATTTTGTTAGATTTGTCTGTGTTAAGCACAGATCATATTATTGAATTGAAGTCAATGTCTACATTTGCTATAGCAATCAAGTGAAAATTTTTAGCAGTGCTGCATTAGAAACATGTTTTAGAAAATTTAGGAAAATGACGCTTCCTGAAATTTATTAGAATTTTCATATATAACTCTCAACAAATTCAGTTTAAATGTGAGAAAAGCAGTGCATGCAATTTAAAAGAGACTAAGCTTCAAAAGTTGTATGCCCAATAAAAAGTTTTGAGTTTTGACTTGTGTTATTCAATCTCATCTAATTAAAAAAATAGCATTCATTTTGTGGAATTTACCAAATTGTCGCTTTTTGATGCATATTACACTTTTCACAATAAATTCATTAGATTCTTAAACAATGCATATTCTTGAGATACACTTCATGTTTATGTGTGCTATGAAAATCAGTTTTAAATTTTTAGCTGGGATGCTACTATTCGGAAACATGGGATTCTAAAAAGTGAAATTTGTGTGATATTCAAAAAATGCTGTAAAATGGAAATCCAAAAAAATTTGTAGAAATGATAGTGACCATTTAATGTTTGAATTGTTATTGAGAATATTGAGATCTAAATGTTCCAAATGCTAGAGGCAGTTTCATAGAATATTGTTGAATTTGGCATTTATTTACTGAATTTATGAAAAAGTCGCTTTTTGACATATATTGTAGTTTTTGCAATAATTATATTAAATATATTACTCAATTGAAGTTTATGTCTAAATGTGCTAAAATAATCAACTAAAAATTCTTAGCTGCTATTCTACTAATTGCAAAAATGTAATTCTGAGAAGCGATATTTGTGCCATATTTGACAAATGCTATCAAATGGAAATTCAGAGAAATTAATAAATGATGGAAAAGATTATCCATTGCTGAATATAAATATTTAGAATAATATTCAAATAAAACTGAAATCAATATATTTCAAGTTTTTTGACTATTGACAGTTTTATACAATATTGTTACATTTACACAATTTAGTGAAATGCCGCTTTTCAACACATATTTTCAGGAATAATTTCATAAGATTTGTTTGTTTTAAACAATGTATAATTAGATGTCCATATGTGCTATGAGAATCAAGTGAAAATTTTTAGCTGGGATAACACTAATTCGAAAAATATAATTCCAAAAAGCAGTATTTGTGCCAGATTCGACAAATTATATCAAATGGAAATCAATAGAAATTGATAGATAATGGGGGTAAAGACAATCAATTGTTGAATATGTGTAGCTAAAATGATATTCAAAAAACTGAGATCTATATTTTTCAAGTTTTTTTTGACTATTGACAATTTAATAAAACATTGTTGAATATAGAATTGATTTACTCAATTGAGCGAAATGTCACTTTTCGACACATATTTTCAGGGAGAATTTCATTAGATTTGTTTGTTTTAAACAATGTATAATTAGATGTCCATATGTGCTATGAGAATTAAGTGAAAATTTTTAGCTGGGATAAAACTAATTGGAAAAATATAATTCCGAAAAGCAGTATTTGTGCCAGATTCGACAAATTATATCAAATGGAAATCGAGAGAAACTGATAGATAATGGGGGTAAAGACAATCAATTGTTGAATATGTGTAGCTAAAATGATATTCAAAAAACTGAGATCTATATTTTTCAAGTTTTTTTTGACTATTGACAATTTAATAAAACATTGTTGAATATAGCGTTCATTTACTCTATTTATCAAAATGTCGCTTTTCGACACATATTTTTAGGAATAATTTCATTAGATTTATTTGTCTTAAACTATGCATAGGTAGATGTCTATATGTACTATGAGAATCAAGTGAAAATTTTTAGCTGGGATAACAGTAATTGGAAAAATATAATTCCAAAAAGCAGTATTTGTGCCAGATTCGACAAATTATATCAAATGGAAATCAATAGAAATTGATAGATAATGGGGGTAAAGACAATCAATTGTTGAATATGTGTAGCTAAAATGATATTCAAAAAACTGAGATCTATATTTTTCAAGTTTTTTTTGACTATTGACAATTTAATAAAACATTGTTGAATATAGAATTGATTTACTCAATTGAGTGAAATGTCACTTTTCGACACATATTTTCAGGGAGAATTTCATTAGATTTGTTTGTTTTAAACAATGTATAATTAGATGTCCATATGTGCTATGAGAATTAAGTGAAAATTTTTAGCTGGGATAAAACTAATTGGAAAAATATAATTCCGAAAAGCAGTATTTGTGCCAGATTCGACAAATTATATCAAATGGAAATCGAGAGAAACTGATAGATAATGGGGGTAAAGACAATCAATTGTTGAATATGTGTAGCTAAAATGATATTCAAAAAACTGAGATCTATATTTTTCAAGTTTTTTTTGACTATTGACAATTTAATAAAACATTGTTGAATATAGCGTTCATTTACTCTATTTATCAAAATGTCGCTTTTCGACACATATTTTTAGGAATAATTTCATTAGATTTATTTGTCTTAAACTATGCATAGGTAGATGTCTATATGTACTATGAGAATCAAGTGAAAATTTTTAGCTGGGATAACAGTAATTGGAAAAATATAATTCCAAAAAGCAGTATTTGTGCCAGATTCGACAAATTTTATCAAATGGAAATCAAGAGAAACTGATAGATAATGGGGGATAAAAACAATGTATTGTTGAATATGTGTAGCTAAAAAGATATTCAAAAAACTGAGATCTATATATTTCAAGTTTTTTTTGACTATTGACAATTTAATAAAATATTGTTGAATATAGCGTTCATTTACTCTATTTAGCAAAATGTCGCTTTTCGACACATATTTTTAGGAATAATTTCATTAGATTTGTTTGTGTTAAACAATGTATTAATAGATGTCTATATAGGCTATGAGAATCAGCTGAAAATTTTTAGCTGGTATATTACTGATAGGGAAATTTGTAATGCCAAAAAGTGACATTTGTGCCAGATTTGACATTTGCTATTTAAGGGAAATGCTGACTAATTAGTGGTAAATGGTAATAACCATGGAATGTTTGGAGTTTTATTAAGAAAACTGATATCTAAATGTTCTAAATGGTTTTAATAATGGCACTCTCATATGATATAGTTGCATATACCGAAATTAGCAAAATGTCGCTTTTTGATACATATCATAATTTTCATACTCATTTGTATGCATGTTCTTGAATTAAATATACTTTATTCTACTAATGGAACATAGTCCAGGAAGTGAGGTATGTGCCTAATGTGAGAAAAAAGCGACACTTGTTATTCAAAAATATAACTTCATTTTATATGAGAAAACATATAATAACGCTTTCTACGTCATACTGTATTTTTAATTACTTAATACAGATTAGTGAATTTTGAACTTTTTGGCTTGCTGTACAAGAGCCTACGGCACAATCAAAAAACTTTTCAGCTTCATTTGGCACTTGGCCTCTAGCCTTCAATTTTTAATTAAGAGTGAATCTTTATAGTGCTCTAATTGAGCGGAAGCCGCATTTGTATATTGCGGGGTGTTGCCATAGTTATAATGTAAATCTTGCTGCAAGCGGCGGCACAAATTTTTAATAACCTTTCGGTGTTTATTTCACATTTTTGCGAAATGTACTTTTTTACTGTAGGATAAAAATCTGAAAATTACCAACACTACAGTATGAAAAATTGTTTTTTTTGTTTAATAAGGCTTTTGTAAGATATTTTTTCCATGCTTTCAGTGTAATTAAGTATGCTACATTCGGCATCAATGTTATACGTATACAGGTTATATGAATCCACATGTCACTGTATAATAAACTCGCGGAATATTCCAAACATTAGCTTTTTGCTTCATTGTTTATTCATAACCATTTGTGAGCTATGTTTGTAACACTCTATATATATTAATCATGCACTTTATTTTTACCATTTAAGAGCGTATATCAGAATTTGTTCCGACAACCACCAGTTTTTGTATTTATTTCTGTAGCGTACTTTTTGTCCAGGGAAAAATATTCAATGCTTTCCCAGCAGTAAACTAAATGATTGTATGCTCAGCAGGTACCATTATTTGATTTTAGTGCAATATACTGTAATGAAATGATTGAGTAATTTAGCGAAATATTTTCCTCATGAATGTACGCCATGTTGAGGCACCTGATTCACATTTGGAATTTGGAGTCAGGATCCAGGACAGCTGCAGGGAGATGTGCTTCCAGACGGCTCTGCTACAATTATTTGGGGTTATTGTGTTTGCAGTGGCACATCTGTGAGAAGCAAGCTTCGTGGTGTGTAAAAAGTACAGTAAGTATACAAAATGTAAGATCTAAAAAGGTAGTGCAATAGAGTGTCTAAAAAAGTACAGTAAATATGTAAATGGGACATTTGAAAAATATGCTAAATATGTTAAATAAAGCACCCAGAAAAGTAAAGTTGATGTGTGAAATGGGACATTTGAAAAAAGTACGCTAAATACATGAAATTCAATTTATAAAAAAGTACAGTAAATATGTTAAATAAAATTTTTTAAAAAAGCACACTAAATATATAAAATTCAGTTTTTAAAAATTAAAATAAACATGCAAAATTTGATATTTAAAAAAGTGGACTAAATATGAGAAATGCGACATTTAAAAAAAGTACGCTAAATACATTAAATTAAATTTTTGAAAAAGTACACTAAATATGTCAAATAGAATTTTTCAAAAAGTACACTAAATGCATAAAATTCAGTTTTTAAAAATAACAATAAACATGCAAAATTTGATATTTGAAAAAGTAGACTAAATATTGGAAATGCGACATTTAAAAAAGTACGCTAAATACATGAAATTCAATTTATAAAAAAGTGCAGTAAATATGTTAAAAAGAATTTTTAAAAATGTACACTAAATACATAAAATTCAGTGTTTAAAAGTTACAATAAACATGTGAAATGTGGCATTTAAAAAAGTAGACTAAATATGCAAAATGTGACATTTGAAAAAGTACGCTAAATACATTAAATTCAATTTATAAAAAAGTACAGTAAATATGTTGAATATAATTTTTAGAAAAGTACACTAAATGTATTAAATTCAGTTTTTAAAAAAGTACACAAAATATGTGAAATTTGAAATTCAAAAAATTAGACTAAATATGGGAAATGCGACATTCAAAAAAAGTACGCTAAATACACAAAATTCATTTTTTAAAAAACTACAGTAAATATGTTAAATAAAATTTTTTAAAAAGCACACTAAATGCATAAAATTCAGTTTTTAAAAATTACAATAAACACGCAAAATGGTTATAAGGGTTCTAAGGGGTTCTCTTTCAAGGGTTCCAAGGTTTTTAGGAATTTTCAAGGGATTTAAGGATTATTGGGATTTTAAAGGATTTTAATGGCTTTCAAGGGTTTACAAGAATTTTATGGGTTGAAAGCTTTTTCAGCATTCCAAGGGTTTTTGATGGCTATTAGGGTATGCCTGAGGGTTCCTAAGGGCTTTTAAGAGTTTCTAAAGGATTTTAAGCTTTTTTAAGGGTTTTAAGGCTTTTTAAGGGTTTTGAAGGATTATTAAAGGTTTTTAATGGTTTTAAGGATGTTTAAGGATTTTTAAGAGATTTAAGGATTTTAATGCTTCTAAAGATTTTTAAAGGCTTTCAGAGGTTTTTAAGGATTTTAAGGACTGAAGGCTTTTTGAGGGTCTTAAAGGTTTTTATGCCTTTTTAGGGGTTTTTAAGAGTTTTCAAGAGTGTATAGGATTTAAGGGGTTTCAAGGATTTTTGAGGGATTTAAGGATTTTATGGGTTTTGCTGGTTTTTAAAAGCTTCCAAGGGTTCTAACGTTTTTAGGAATTTTTAAGGGATTTAAGGATTATTGGGATTGTAAAGGATTTTAATGGCTTTCAAGGGTTTACAAGGATTTTGAGGGTTGAAAGCTTTTTGAGGGTTCGAAGGGTTTTTGATGGCTATTAGGGTATGCCTGAGGGTTCCTAAGGGCTTTTAAGAGTTTCTAAGGAATTTAAATTTTTTTAAGGGTTTTAAGGCTTTTCAAGGGTTTTGAAGGATTTTTAAAGGTTTTTAATGGTTTTAAGGGTGTTTAAGGATTTTTAAGAGATTTAAGAATTTTAATTTTAAATTTAGTTTTTTATGGGTTTCAAGTTTTTCAAGGGTTTTAAGGATTTTTAAAGATTTTGATGGCTTTCAGGGGTTTTATGTTTTTTGAAGGAGTTTAAGGACTTTAAGTGTTTCAAGCATCTTAAGGGCTTTAGGGTTTTAAGGGTGTTATGGATTAAGGGGTTTTTAAGTATTAAGAGATAGGGGTTTTGAACGTTTTTAAGGCCTTTCGAGGGGGTTTAAGGATCTTAAGGGTTGAAACATTTGAAGGTTTTGAGGATTTTTGAAGACTTTTAGGGTTTTTAAGAATTTTGAGGGTTTTTAAGTAAGTTAAGGGTTCCAAGGGTTTTTGATGGCTTCAAAGCTCTTTAAGGGTTCTAAGGATTTAAGGATTTCTAGGCATTTTAAGTTATTTAAGCTGTTAAGGGTTTTGAGGGCTTTCAAGGATTTTAAGGATTTTAAGGGTTGAAAATTTTTAAAGGGGTTCAAGGGCTTTTGAGGGTTTTTGATGGCTTCTAAAGATTTTCAAGGGTTGCAAGGGTTTAAGGTTTCTAAGGGTTTAAGGATTATAAGGGTTCAAGGGCTTTCAAGCATTTTAAAGGTTTTAGGGCTCTTTATTTTTCAGAATGCAGAATGCACCATGCTGCTACAAAGTAGATTAATTTGTGGTTGAGTCACAAAGTCACACATATCTTGTGCATCCAAGCACCTACATGATGTCAGACCTTGTGTATACTGTGTACTTCTTACATAATAATAAAAAACAATAAAAAAACTATAAATAAATATGTAAAACTAAAAAATGATAAAAACAAAATAATCAA
This sequence comes from Romanomermis culicivorax, assembly GCA_963922205.1. Classification (NCBI taxonomy): domain Eukaryota; kingdom Metazoa; phylum Nematoda; class Enoplea; order Mermithida; family Mermithidae; genus Romanomermis; species Romanomermis culicivorax. Next base: position 435,774 of record CAWUHX010000168.1, on the reverse strand, counting down.
AACACTTACCATAATCTCATATTTCTTTTCCTCTTCTTTTATAGGTTATTTAAAACATCAACTTTACAGTTTCAAATTTTAAATCACATTGATATGAATTTCACTTACTTTCTACCATTTTGTAAATCGAAAAGTGCCGCTACGGAGGATTTGATGGGTCAAGTGGAGAAAAATTTGATGCTAAATTTATACCCACTTTTAATTACATTGTCCACAGCGGGTAACTTGGCCAATTTGGCGGTTTATCGACATGAATTTTTGCGATCGTCGACTACGATACGAACTTTGGCCGCGAAAGCCGTCGCTAACACGCTGAGTTTATATTGCGTATTGCCCAATTATTTGAAATCCATTCCGCAATTGACGAATAATCCGTCGATTAATTGGTTTTATTGGAATTCGTTGCCGTATACGATGTTCAATACGAATACGTTTGCTACATTCGCTATATGGTAAAAATTAAAAAAAAAACAAAAAAAAATAAAAAAAACACAAAAAAATATAAAAAAATTATTTTACAGGTTAACTGTCATCATGTCGTTGGAACGCTATTTACTAGTCGCTTTCCCAATCAGATCCCGAAATTGGTGTACAATGCGTAATACATATACGGCTATGATTCTAACATTCCTTGGTTCCATTTGCCTTCAAATCCCAACAATTTTGGCTCGACAATTATTCAGCGCCGAATGTCTAAACAACGAAAGCCAGTCGATAAAAATCTATGCCTACACCGTTCCTAGGAAATATCGACAATTGGAAAATACGTATTATTATTTATATTCGTTGATGACGATAATAATGCCGATGTTGATTTTAGCATCGACTACTTTATCGATCAATTATCATTTATTTTGGTCGAGGAAAAAATTGACGTGTGGCGGCACTAACGGAGCGTCGATGGAACAAAAATTGTGTATTACGAGGCTAAGCCTGGCGACAACTTTGTGCCATTTAATTTTTGAAACACCGCACATCGTCGTTTTCGTACGAGCTGCCGTACGAACGTCCGACGTGGCCTATTGGAAAAACTATCAAGCTTTGACTGCCTGGGCCAACATTTTGAGTATGGTCAACGGGGCGTTGCCATTTTTTGTCTATTCAGCTTGTAGTCCGCGATTTCGGAACATCGCCATTGCGCAATTTCTTGGTCCAAAAGGTTCCATCCATGATCCAACAGGGCAGCATGCGAGTGCCATTGTCTTATCGAACAGGGGCAAATGTAGTGGCAATGGTAGAAATGGTTCGACAAATAGTGTATCTTTGATTAAAAGCTTGAAACGCCAATCATTGACAAGATTGTTGAGTTCAGGGCCATCGAGCGCTGCCGCCATATTTGACACTAGCATTCCAAAGATTTTAAACGCGTCAGATAAGACGAATAGTGAAAAAATGGAAAGTGTTATATAATGCTGAGGTTTCATTGCCCCCACGTGCATTATGTAGCTAAATTGAATTGGTCGAAAATTTTATAAAATTCAAGGTCCCATGTGTTGTATTTGAGAAATGGGCCGGGCTTTGGATGACGGCAGGCAGGAGTTGGGACCAGGGATCGTCCTTAATGCACATGTTTCCAACACTCACGCTTAACCGATAAAGTAAACTCTTTAAAGTACTTAAATCCCACGCTAATTTAACCCATATTAAAAAACCTTCGGTTTCCCAATTTGAATTCCCGATGAGCTTAATCGGAAAGAGGAGAGACTTCTCCTAATACTTTTACCTACGTAAAACAACACACTTAGATACAAAACAAATACATGGGTGAGAATATAAGGAAAAAGCCCCACATGCTGGGAAATACAACGAAGGGCACGGGGACACACACTAGTAGACGAAAAATATATCAATAATAATAAACACAAGAGCACTCACTACACGCGTATCGAAACTGAACTACAGTAAGACGCCCTTCGATGGTCCGCCTGGCTCACTCCACTTTGAACCTGCATGCATTGTTGAACAATGGACAAAATGTTACGAAGATCCTAAAATCAGCAGAAACGCACTGCAACACATGTTTTCAAATGAAGAGTGAAAAGTTGGAACTTTCTCCACCCAGCAAGCCTTTCAAAACCAATAATCACAATTAATCTGCCAATTTTTAGGCCCTTAAAACCTTTAAAACCCTTTAAAGCTATTAAAAATCCTGAAGCCCTATTCAGAAGAAAAAATCGTAGGATATCAGCCACAAACAGTAACTGCACTTCTGAATTGGCTTAAACTTCCTAAACCCTCAAAAATCTTAAAATTTTTAGATACCCTTAAAATCCTTAAAACCTCTTAAAAACCCTAAATCTGTCAAAAACCTTAAAATCCTTAGACCCTTAAAATGCTACAAACCCCTCAAAACTCATAAACCGCTTAAACACCCTTAATGCCCTTAGAATATTAAAACCATTAAAAACCCATGAAAACTCTTAAAGACCGTGAAAAACCTTAAAATGCTTTAAAACCCTTAAGATATCTTGAAACTCTTAAAATCCTTAAAACCCTTAAAAACCCTTAAAATACCTTGGAACCCTTGAAATCCTTAAAACCTCCTTAAAAACCCTAAACTTCTTAAAGAACTTAAAAACCCTTCAACCCTTAAAATCTTTAAAACGCTAGAAGCATCTTAAAACTCATAAATCTCTTAGAAATCCTTGACACTGTTAGACTGTCAAAACCCTTAAAAACCTTTAAAAGCTTCAAGACCCTTAAACTACCTTGAAACCCTTAAAATCCTTAAAAACCCTTAAAATACCTTATAACCCGTGAAATGTCTCTAAGACCCTTAAAAAGCTTCAAAACCCTCAAAATGCTTAAAAACCCTTAAAATATCTTGGAAACCTTAAAATACCTTGCAACTCTTAAAATCCTTAAAATGCTAAAAACCTCTCCAAACTCATAAACCTTTTAGGAACCCTTAATGCCCTTAGACCGTCAAAACCCTTGAAACTGTTAAAATCCCCTAAAACTCTTAAAACACTTAGAAACCTTTAAAAATCCTCAAAAATCCTTAAAAGCTTTCAAAAACCCTAAACCCCCTCAAAAACCTTAGAAAGCCTTAAAATGCTTAAAACCCCTTAAAACCCATAAACCTCTTGAAAACTGCTAATGCCTTTAGACCATCAAACCCTTAATACCATTACAATCACTCAAAAACTCTTAAAAAATAATTAGAAACCTTTAAAAGCCTTTAAAAACCATAAACATCATAAAAACCCTTAAAATGCTTAAAACCCCTTAAAAGCCATAAACCCCTTGAAAGCCCTTAATGCTCTTGAACAGTCAAAAGCCTTAAAATCCTTACAACCCTTGAAAGTCCTTAAAAATCCTGAATTTCTTGGAAACCTTAAAATCCGTCAAACCCTTAAAGCCCTTGAAATGCTTAAAACCCCTTAAGAGCCATCAACCTCTTGAAAACCCTTAGTGCCCTTAGAGCGTCAAAACCATTAAAATCCTCAAAACCTTTAAAAGCCCTTAAAAACCTTAAACCTCTTGAAAACCTTAAAAACCCTTAAACCCTTAAAGCCCTTGAAATGCTCAAAACCCCTCAAGAGCCATCAACCTCTTGAAAACCCCTATTGCCCTTAGAGCGTCAAAACTCTTAATATCCTCGAAACCTTTAAAAGCCCTTAAAAACCTTAAACCTCTTGAAAACCTTAAAAACCCTTAAACCCTTAAAGCCCTTGAAATGCTTGAAACCCCTCAAGAGCCATCAACCTCTTGAAAACCCCTAATGCCCTTAGAGCGTCAAAACCATTAAAATCCTCAAAACCTTTAAAAGCCCTTAAAAACCTCAAACCTCTTGAAAACCTTAAAAACCCTTAAAAATCCAGTAAAAAAACTTGAAGACCCTTAAAACCTTTAAAAACCCTGAAAAACTCCCTAAAAACTCTTAAAAACCCTCAAAAGGCCTCCAGAATTTTAAAAACCTTGAAAACCCTTAAGGATGCTTAAATTCTTGAAGACCTCAAAATTTCAAATGCTCAAAAGGTACCCTGTGCAGCAATAATGCCAAGATTTAATGCAAGGAGGGGGGGGGGGGTTGCCAGGTACTTTGTTCTTTGTTCGCTCCATTGCTATGCAAATTTGTCTGCACCTGCTGAATGTCCATCACCTATTTGGATGTCGGCTTCGGGATCACGAAATGGGCAGCACTAACCCATTATAAGGCAATAAATATTTCTTGAAAAGCTGCTGGCTGACTAGCAGAAAGGCACGTGCAATCAGGACCCCCTACCTTCACATAGGGAGTAGGCGGTCCTGAGACCCTGGACACCCCTATTTCCACATAGGGGGGTAGGGGGTCCTGGGTCCCTGGACACCCTTATTTCCACATAGAAGGTAGGGGGGTTCTGAAACCATGGACACCCTACCTCCACATAGGGAGTAGGCGGTCCTGAGACCCTGGACACCCCTATTTCCACATAGGGGGGTAGGGGGTCCTGGGACCCTGGACACCCTTATTTCCACATAGAAGGTAGGGGGGTTCTGAAACCCTGGACACCCTACCTCCACATAGGGAGTAGGCGGTCCTGAGACCCTGGACACCCCTATTTCCACATAGGGGGTAGGGGGTCCTGAAACCTTGGACACCCTTATCTCCACGTAGGGGGGTAGGGGGTCCTGGGACCCTGGACATGTCTGTTAGATAAGGTGAGTGGGACGATGCATGGGTGAGTGCGCTGGGGTAGAGGTCCACCCAGGGGTTGGTCTTGGACACATAGGAGGTAAGTTGGGCAAGTCCAAGATACCAGGCCTGAGAGTTAAACTAAGTTGAAAGCTTTGGGATAATTGGCAAATATCCAACTGGAATAATAGCTGGTAAATAGCTGAGTTTAATAAGGCTAACTAACACAACATATAATATCAAAGCACACCATTGATTAAATGAGTGGATATACAAAACAACACGGCTTATATACTATCACGGAAAATCACGGAATGTTCTGGAACATTGTGGAATGTAAAAGAATATTGTGGAAGCTTCTAGAACTTTTCAGTACATGAAATGTACCTGTACATTATCATATTGTAAGGTATGCATCACTTGTACATGCATATCGTATCACGTGATCTTACTGTAAGATTTCAGATCCGGAATATGAATTCAGATTCGGAATTTAGAATTCAGGTTCAGAATCCAAATTCAAATTCAAAATTCATATTCAGAATCCGTATTAGAATTCAGGATTCATATTCAGATTCAGAATCCAAATTCGAATTCAGAGTTTATATTCAATTTCAGAAATAAGGACCTAGATTTGGAATTCAGAATTCAGATTTAGAATTCAGATTCAGAATTCAGATTTACGATTCAGATTTAGAATTCAGGATTCAGATTCAGGATTCAAATTCGAATTCAGACTTTATATATTAAATTTCAGAAATAAAGACCTAGATTCGGAATTCAGAATTCAGATTCAGAATTCAGATTCAGGATTCAAATTCGAATTCAGAGTTTATATTCAATTTCAGAAATAAAGATCTAGATTCGGAATTCAGAATTCAGATTTATAATTCAGCTTCAAAATTCAACTTCGGAATTCAGTTTCATAATTCAAATTAATTATTAAGCTTAAGAATTTAGGTGCAGAGTTTTAGTTCAAAATTCAGCTTCAGAATTCAGGTTCAGAATTCAGGTGCAGAATTCAGCTTCAGAATTCAGGTTTCACAATTTAGGTTTCATAATTCAGTTCAGAATTCAGCTTCAGAATTTAGGTTCAGAATTCAGGCTCAGAATTCAGGTTCAGAATTCAGTTTAAGAATTCAGCTTCAGAATTCAGTTTAATAATTCAGCCTAACAATTTAGCTGCAGAATTTTAGTTCAAAATTCAGGTTCAGAATTCAGGTTCAGAATTCAGGTTCAGAATTCAGGTTCAGAATTCAGGTTCAGAATTCAGGTTCAGAATTCAGGTTCAGAATTCAGGTTCAGAATTCAGGTTCATAATTCAGGTTCAGAATTCAGGTTCAGAATTCAGGTTCAGAATTCAGGTTCAGAATTCAGGTTCAGAATTCATTTACAGAATTCAGTTTCAGAATTTAGTTGAAGAATTCAGCTTCAGAATTCAGCTGCAGAATTTTAGTTCTAAATTCAGCGTCAGAATTCTGGTTCAGATTTCAGCTTCAGAATTTAGGTTCAGAATTCAGGTTCAGAATTCAGCTACAAAATTCAGCTACAAAATTCAGTTTCAGAATTCAGTTTAAGAATTCAGCTTCAGAATTCAGTTTAATAATTCAGCCTAAGAATTCAGCTGCAGAATTTTAGTTCAAAATTCAGCTTCAGAATTCAGGTTCAGAATCCAGGTGCAGAACTGAGGTTCAGAATTCAGGTTTCACAATTTAGGTTTCATAATTCAGTTCAGAATTCAGCTTCAGAATTTAGGTTCAAAATTCAGCGTCAGAATTCTGGTTCAGATTTCAGCTTCAGAATTTAGGTTCAGAATTCAGGCTCAGAATTCAGGTTCAGAATTCAGCTACAAAATTCAGTTTCAGAATTCAGTTTAAGAATTCAGCTTCAGAATTCAGTTTAATAATTCAGCCTAGCAATTTAGCTGCAGAATTTTAGTTCAAAATTCAGGTTCAGAATTCAGGTTCAGAATTCAGGTTCAGAATTCAGCTTCAGAATTCAGTTTAATAATTCAGCCTAAGAATTCAGCTGCAGAATTTTAGTTCAAAATTCATTTTCAGAATTCAGGTTCAGAATTCAGGTTCAGAATTCAGGTTCAGAATTCAGGTTCAGAATTCAGGTTCAGAATTCAGGTTCAGAATTCAGGTTCAGAATTCAGGTTCAGAATTCAGGTTCAGAATTCAGGTTCAGAATTCAGGTTCAGAATTCAGGTTCAGAATTCAGGTTCAGAATTCGGCTTCAGAATTCAGGTTCAGAATTCAGCTTCAGAATTCAGTTTAATAATTCAGCCTAAGAATTCAGCTGCAGAATTTTAGTTCAAAATTCATTTTCAGAATTCAGGTTCAGAATTCAGGTTCAGAATTCAGGTTCAGAATTCAGGTTCAGAATTCAGGTTCAGAATTCAGGTTCAGAATTCAGGTTCAGAATTCAGGTTCAAATTCAGGTTCAGAATTCAGGTTCAGAATTCAGGTTCAGAATTCAGGTTCAGAATTCAGGTTCAGAATTCAGGTTCAGAATTCAGGTTCAGAATTCAGGTTCAGAATTCAGGTTCAGAATTCAGGTTCAGAATTCGGGTTCAGAATTCAGCTTCAGAATTCAGCTTCAGAATTCAGTTTAATAATTCAGCCTAAGAATTCAGCTGCAGAATTTTAGTTCAGAATTCAGGTTCAAAATTCAGGTTCAGAATTCAGGTTCAGAATCCAGGTTCAGAATTCAGGTTCAGAATTCAGGTTCAGAATTCAGGTTCAGAATTCAGGTTTAGAATTCAGGTTCAGAATTCAGGTTCAGAATTCAGGTTCAGAATTCAGGTTCAGAATTCAGGTTCAGAATTCAGGTTCAGAATTCAGGTTCAGAATTCAGGTTCAGAATTCAGGTTCAGAATTCAGGTTCAGAATTCAGGTTCAGAATTCAGGTTCAGAATTCAGGTTCAGAATTCAGGTTCAGAATTCACTTTCAGAATTCAGGTTCAGAATTCAGGTTCAGAATTCATCTACAGAATTCAGTTTCAGAATTTAGTTAAAGAATTCAGCTTCAGAATTCAGCTGCAGAATTATAGTTCAAAATTCAGCGTCAGAATTCTGGTTCAGATTTCAGCTTCAGAATTTAGGTTCAGAATTCAGTTTAAGAATTCAGCTTCAGAATTCAGTTTAATAATTCAGCCTAAGAATTCAGCTGCAGAATTTTAGTTCAAAATTCAGGTTCAGAATTCAGGTTCAGAATTCAGCTTCAGAATTCAGTTTAATAATTCAGCTTAAGAATTCAGCTGCAGAATTTTAGTTCAAAATTCACGTTCAGAATTTATGTTCAGAATTCAGGTTCAGAATTCAGGTTCAGAATTCAGGTTCAGAATTCAGGTTCAGAATTCAGGTTCAGAATTCAGGTTCAGAATTCAGGTTCAGAATTCAGGTTCAGAATTCAGGTTCAGAATTCGGGTTCAGAATTCAGCTTCAGAATTCAGCTTCAGAATTCAGTTTAATAATTCAGCCTAAGAATTCAGCTGCAGAATTTTAGTTCAGAATTCAGGTTCAAAATTCAGGTTCAGAATTCAGGTTCAGAATCCAGGTTCAGAATTCAGGTTCAGAATTCAGGTTCAGAATTCAGGTTCAGAATTCAGGTTTAGAATTCAGGTTCAGAATTCAGGTTCAGAATTCAGGTTCAGAATTCAGGTTCAGAATTCAGGTTCAGAATTCAGGTTCAGAATTCAGGTTCAGAATTCGGGTTCAGAATTCAGCTTCAGAATTCAGCTTCAGAATTCAGTTTAATAATTCAGCCTAAGAATTCAGCTGCAGAATTTTAGTTCAGAATTCAGGTTCAAAATTCAGGTTCAGAATTCAGGTTCAGAATCCAGGTTCAGAATTCAGGTTCAGAATTCAGGTTCAGAATTCAGGTTCAGAATTCAGGTTTAGAATTCAGGTTCAGAATTCAGGTTCAGAATTCAGGTTCAGAATTCAGGTTCAGAATTCAGGTTCAGAATTCAGGTTCAGAATTCAGGTTCAGAATTCAGGTTCAGAATTCAGGTTCAGAATTCAGGTTCAGAATTCAGGTTCAGAATTCAGGTTCAGAATTTAATTTCAAAATTTAGCTTCAAAATTGATCTTCAGAATTCAGGTTCATAATTCAGCATCAGAATTCAGCTTCAGATCTCAGGTTCAGAATTCAAATTCAGAATTCAAATTCAGAATTCAAATTCAGAATTCAAATTCAGAATTCAAATTCAGAATTCAAACTCAAAATTCAAATTCAGAATTTAAATTCAGAATTCAAATTCAGAATTCAAATTCAGAATTCAAATTCAAATTCAAATTCAAATTCAAATTCAAAATTCAAATTCAAAATTCAAATTTAAAATTAAAATTCAAAATTCAAATTCAGATTACCATTTCTGATTTAGAATTCGAATTTGAATTCAAAATTTAAACTTGGATTCAATATGTAATTTGAAGTTTACCCAAGTATCAGATTTGTCAAAACCTGGATATGATTCACAAGGTTATATACTTTTTGTCTATATCATGTTCCGATCTTACTGTAATAAAAGAATCTATTCGAAATGAGAAAAAATGCTAAAACTTGATAATTATACTTATTTTGGGTATACTGTAGGAAAACGATGCTCCCTGAGCATCTGTTCTTTAGGAAACAGCGTCAGCTGTTTCTCTCCGCTGCTTCACTTTGGGTGCTTTTTGCTACAGCATAGTCGCTTTTGCTCCTTGGCTCTGCATTTCTCCTCATATCTCACAAGTGCTACCCAGCTCGGTTTAGCTCATCTCAATTATGACTGAGAGCCCTCCTCAAAACGACGTCGTTTTACAGGACAACAATATCGGTCAAAACGGGCCAGCAGCCTCCCACCGTCGACGTCATCATTCTTCTTCTACAGACTCAGACGATTATAGCGCCAATGATCGTTTAAAAATTTTGATCGACGATAGTGTCAAAAAACATTTGTCAAAGAAACGATCCTCTCCTACAGACGTCGAAAGAATCAACAAAAGACGAAAAAATTCTGGTTTTGCTCAAAAAGCATCGGAAATTTCGTGGAAACGCCAAGGAAATCGTCGACAGTTCGAATTTAATGAGGAACTTATGAACGATTTGAAAGACCTAAAATATTATTTGAATCGGGATTCGTCCTCATCAGGGACCAAGGCACGCGAGATTCTGGAAGATATAGACGATACGATTTTACATCGTCAAAAATTGATTAGAATCGCAGATCGTAGCGAAGGTGGTTGGAAGACCGCCTTGGAATACGAACACGACGAGTTAGCTGAGGACGACGAAGACGAACGTCGGATTCGATCAGCAGAAAGCCGGGCCCTAAAATCGAAAAAATCGTTGTTACGTTTTTCCTCTAGTACTCTGCGTTGATACCACTGCTTAATCTGATAGAGTGTG
>CAWUHX010000168.1:391773-425659 GCA_963922205.1 Romanomermis culicivorax | reverse complement strand
TTACGTTTTTCCTCTACAGCCAGTCAAAAAACGGTCCCGATTGGCTGGCGCCGAAACTTCTCTAATGGGGCCACGAATTTCTTCCTCCCGAACCGTCAGCAAGCCTCGACGTCTACAGCAAAGCCTTGTTTCCAGTGCGGATCGTTCGGTCACTGGAGATCAAATTGCCCCAACCGAAACGAGCCTGGAACGTTCAGTTCAAGGCAAAGAAATTAAACGTGCATTGCAGGATCACGATTGTAAGTTTACTGTAGACGAATTATGCATTTTTCGATTGTGTGGGATCCTAACAGGAATTTCTGATAATTCAGATCTTCTAAGCTTGTGGAGGAAATTGGAATATTTCAATGTTCAAAATCTTAAGAAATCCGTCCCTTTCTGGCGATCTATTCAAGCCAGTCAGGATCACATCAACATATTGTCTGAAGGTTATAAATTACCTTTCTCATCTATTCCTTCCTCCAGATATTTCAAGAACAATCGAAGTTCACTCAAAAATTCAAATTTCGTCTCCCATTCAATTTTAGAGCTGTTGAAAAATGACTGCATCTCCTTGGTTAGTCATAAACCTGCAGTAATCAGCCCTCTCAGTGTTTCCTCTCAGCGGAATGGTAAGAAACGCCTTATTCTAGACCTTCGTTATGTAAATACTCACCTAACTCCTGTAAGTTTCAAATTAGATGACTACAGAATTGCATCTCAACTTTGGTCTAGAGACGGTTTCATGTTTTCATTTGACTTGAAAAAAGGCTATTACCACATAAAAATTTCCGAAGAATCCCGTACTTTTCTGGGTTTTTCTTGGAATTTCGGCCCTAAATCATATTCCTTCGTTTTTAACGTTTTACCTTTTGGCCTCAGTACAGCTCCTTATCTTTTCACGAAGCTGCTTAAGCCCATAGTTACGTTCCTCAGGTCTGAGGGAATCAAGCTCGTCCTTTACCTAGACGATGGCATTGGTTTTTCCAATGATAAAGCAGTAGCACAGAAACATGCTTTCTTTGTTAAAGAGACCTTGTTCAAAGCTGGCTTTTCTTTTAACTCGGAAAAATCTATATGGAAGGTCACTCAGTCCCTTACTTGGCTTGGTTTCCACATTAATCTTAAGCTATTCCAAATCTCTCTACCGGAGGAGAAAAGACTTTATATCTTGAAGAATTTAGAAAATCTTTCTAATCAAAGTAGTTGCAAAATTAGATCCCTAGCCTTTTGTGCTGGCTTGATTATCTCAACGTCTCTTGTTCTAGGTAAGTTATCTCTGCTTCGAACAAAAAGCTTTTTTCATCATATCATTTCCCACAGTCAGGGACATAATCCTCTATGGGACCATGTGTTCCCCATATCAAAATTTTGCAAAACAGACTTGTTATTTTGGGTCACGTTTTTCACTCAACTAAAGCCAAAAACATTAGAAACAAAAGATCATATTCCCATCGTTATTATTTTTTCTGATGCCAGCAAAACATCTGCTGCCTCTTTTGTTTATCCAAAAGCCATACTCTGCAAAAACCATCACGCATCTCAAGTTCTGGAGGAGATAGAGAAACCCAACAAAATGAAAACAAAAGAAATGCGACACCTCTCGAGTAACGATGGCAATTTGAATGGCTTTTGTGCCAATGGTCCTTTTTTTGCACGGCCTCTACTAGCGCCTGTTGAAAGCGGTTGTTGTGGCAGAAGAGGAAATGACCTCTGCAAAAATGTGAATGGTCTTTGTGCCAGTGGTCCGTCTATTGCACGGCTTTTGTCTGCGTCTATAGAACGCATTTGGAATGATATGCCAACTGACAGGGACGGTTTGTTTCCCAGCGATGCATATGGAGAAAAATTTTTATATGATAAACAGAAAAAAGACTCCTATTCTCATCTCTACCCCTCTCAAAACCAATTTTTTGACGATTCAAATTATGACGAAAAAATTTTCGAACTAGTTCAAATTTTGAATAAAGCAATGAAGAAAAACTTCCACAAAACAAATGATGTGAGTAAAATGATCGCACATACACAGTGGCAAGGAGAAGCAAAGGAAATGGGCGCCACTTGGCGAGAATTGAAAACCATTGAATATGGGATTGTTTCCTTTGCGGGAAAACTAAAGAACTGTCGAGTTCTGTGGTTTACGGATAACCAGGCTTTACCTTTCATCTTGAAAAAAGGAAGTATGAAACAGCATATTAATATTCTGTCTATAAAAATCTTCGAACTCTGTGAAAGATATAACCTGGAGTTAATGGTACACTGGATACCAAGGAGCATGAATGAATTTGCAGACGCTCTTAGCAGAATAGTTGACTACGATGATTGGTCAATAACAAACGAGGTCTTTGAATGGATTGATGCACAATGGGGTCCTCATACAGTTGACAGATTTGCAACTTTTTACAACAGAAAGCTTCATAGATTCAACTCTCGTTTTTGGAATCCTGGCACAGAAGCTGTAGACTGCTTCACAACTTCTTGGACTCAAGACATCAACTGGCTCGTTCCACCACCTTATCTAGTCATAAAAGCCGTTAATTTCGCTCTATCTTGCAGATGTCGAGGTACTCTAGTAATTCCAGAATGGAAAAGTGCACCTTACTGGCCAGTCCTTTTTCCAACCCTCTTAGAAAGCCATTTCATTCAAGAAATTTTAATTTTGCCAGAATCCAGCATCTCGCTTGTTGCAGCAACACTGGAAAAGAGCATTTTTAAGCCTTCCCTTTTCAAATCTCGTTTTCTGGCCCTACGTTTTCAGTCTTGAGCTCAGAAAAATGTACTTTACCTCCTCCTAATAAATTCACGTTTGACTTAGAATTTACAAAATAAGTGTTTTATGTTCGGTTGCGTAGCATTAGAACATAATTATACTTATTTTGGGTATACTGTAGGAAAACGATGCTCCCTGAGCATCTGTTCTTTAGGAAACAGCGTCAGCTGTTTCTCTCCGCTGCTTCACTTTGGGTGCTTTTTGCTACAGCATAGTCGCTTTTGCTCCTTGGCTCTGCATTTCTCCTCATATCTCACAAGTGCTACCCAGCTCGGTTTAGCTCATCTCAATTCCCACCCACCCTCCCTCTATCTCTTTCTCTCTTCTCTCCCTTAACTTCCTTAACTTATCCCTTGTTTTAGACTACTTCGATTTGACTAATTACACAAGCTTGCAACTACTTCTCGGCAATCCCAACCTATCATCACTTCGCTTACATTCGATTCGCACCGCCATTTTAGCATCACGTTCGCAATCGACCCTTACTGTGTACACATCTCAATTTAAAAAATGGTCAAATTGGGCGATCACCAACAATGTTACAGTCTTTCCCGCAGATCCACTTGAATTCGCAGCTTTTTTGACAGATAAGACACAATTCCATAGCTCATCCAGTTTAGCCCAAGCACACGCCGCCTTGTGTTGGTTCCACAAAATCGCGAACTTGCATGCTTTTAGTGACAGCTTCATCATCAAATCAGTGATCGAAGCGGCACGTCGTCACTGCTCTGCCAAACATAATAGGAAGGAACCATTCACTCCAGACATAATCCACAGAATTTCAGTCTTTTGTACGGACAATCCTAGCCTGGCCAATCTACGCCTTTTAGCCATGGTCACTCTGGGTTATGCTGGTTTTCTTCGAATTAGAGAAATCCTAAATTTGCGAGCTAGCGATATCTTATTCGGATCATCCTCATTTACAGTAAAAATTCGTCAAAGCAAGACAGATGTCTACCGGACAGGATCTACTATAACAATTCCTAAAGTACCTCATCTTTCTTGCCCTTTTACGGCACTCCTCAATTATTTCCACACGGCAAAGATATTGCCTAATTCCGAACAACTACTGTTTCGAGCCATTTCCAAAAGTCACAATCATGAGCAGTTGAAATCATCCCAGCCACTTTCATATGGTAGATTCAGGGAACAGCTCCTGAATACTTTGGAAACGCTGCAGATGGATGCAACCAAGTTTGGCACTCACAGTTTGCGATCAGGAGGTGCTACAGCAGCAGCAGCTGCAGGTGTTCCAGATCACGTAATCCAGATACAAGGGCGGTGGAAGACCGAATTTTGTAGAAACATGTACATTAAAAAAGGCGTTCAAATGGACAGCTTGTCTAAAATATTTTGATCAATTTCTCTTCTCTGAGGTTGTGTATAAATATCCCCCTTTCTCTTTTAGATTTGAGCCGGCTAAATTTATGTTTCTTCTAGCAGTACGCCCACGCTTGAAAATAAAGTTTTGCGATTCAGTTTTTCTCTTTTCCCGTTAAATTGGTTCATCAACATTACACAGAGATTTCAACAGGACGCGGCGTCATTTTTCTTATCAAAGAATTTTGTTTTGTCTGTTATTGCATTTCCTTTTTCACATCATTGGTTTGAGCGTTTTTGTAGATTGTTTCATGTACATTACGATTGTAAAGTGCGACATACTGTAGCCTAAAGCCTCCTCCTCCTCCTCCTCCTAATAAATTCACGTTTGACTTAGAATTTACAAAATAAGTGTTTTATGTTCGGTTGCGTAGCATTAGAACATAATGAAATTAACGATTAGTTGAAAAAAATTTTGACGAGTGGGATGTTTATTCTTAAATAAAACAAGCACGTTTAACTTTGTGTTATAGTTTATATCAATAGCACGATGATTACTGTAGAAAATCGAATTCCGGGAAAATGCGAATTTGGCGCCGCGACGTTGAAAATTCGTTTTTTTTTTGCCTCGGAACTTCAAAAATATTCAATTTTTTCCGTAATTTCGACATTTTTTCGTTTAATTTTGCTGTTCAGCCGTAATTTTTCGAAACTTTTAGCAATTTCCGTCCAAAAAAATGGCCGGCGCCGGCGGCGGTTTCAACGAACAAGCATTACAAAAAAAACTCGCCGATTTAAACAACACCCTACCTAGCATACAAACTTTGTCGTTGTGGATTTTACATCATCGTAAACATTCGCAATCTATCGTCAAAATTTGGCATCAAGAATTGAAAAAGGAACGTTCCTGTAAACGTCTTTTAAATTTGGTACATTTATGTAACGACGTTGTACAAAATTCGCGTCGAAAATGGCCGCAATTTTCGGCGCAATTTCGAGAAATTTTGGACAAAAGTTTCGAACACGTGGCCCGTTACGCCGACCCGGCGACTTTACGCTCGTTGCGACGGGTTTTGGACGTTTGGCGTCAAAGGACAGTTTTTGAAGTAGAAAAACCCGAAGCTAAGGCTTACCTTTAGGCTTAGGCCTGGGCCATACCTGTACTTGGGAGTGACCCCCCCCCCAACTTGGCCAACCATGTACCCAAGATCACCCAAACCCCCCCCCCCCCCGCAATTTGGAAAAAATTAAAGAAATTTGCAAAAAAGTGTATTTTTTGGGAAAAATTTCGACTTTTTCCGCCCCCCCCCCCCAAATTTCGGATTCCCCCCCGCCCAACTAGTTGGAGGTCTTACAGGTGCGGCCTGGGCCTAGGCTTGAGCCTAGGATTAGGCTTGGGCCAAGGCTTAGGCTTACGCTTAGCCTTTTTCTTAGGCTTAGTCTTAGCCTTAGGCTTAGACTTGGGCTTAGGCTTAGGCTTAGCCTTTTGTTTAGGCTTAGTCTTAGGCTTAGGCTAAACCTTAGGCTTAGCCTTGTGCTTAGGCTTAGGCTTAGTCTTAGGCTCAGTCTTAGGCTTAGGCTTAGGCTAAGGCTTAGCCTTAAGCTTAGGCTTAACCTTAGTCTTAGGCTTAGGCTAAAGCTTAGCCTTATGCTTAGGCTTAACCTTAGGCTTAGGTAGGCTCAAGCTTAGGCTTAACCCTAAGCCTAGGCTTAGGCTTGTGCTTAGGCTTGACCATAGGCTTAGGCTTGGGCCTAGGCTTAGGCTTACGCTCAGCCTTGTGCTTAGGCTCAGGCTTAGACTTAGGCTTTGGCTTGAGCTTAGGCTTAACCATGGGCTAACCCTTAAGCTTAGGCTTACCCTTAAGCTTAGGCTTAGGTTTAACCTTAGCTTTTTTCATTTTTTCTGCGAAAATTACTAAATTCTATAGATGAATTCCAATTTTTTGAGCTAAATTCTTTTTTTTTTAAATCGAAATTCGAATTTTTCTATTAGAATTTCATTTTTTTGCATTTTTCATCGTTTTTTTTTGACTAAAATTCATAGCTTTCAACGAAATTTCTTATTTTTTTCGGCATAATTCAATTTTTTAAATTTTTCGACGAAAATTCGCACTTTTTCTGCTCAATTTTTTTTTTATTTTGCTGCTTTTTTGTCGTAAAAATGTTTAAATTCGATTGAAAATTTAGACTTTTTTGATTAAAATTTCAGGACAGTCATAAATTTTTCTCGTCGAAATTCAAATTTTTTGGTGAAAGAACAATTTTTTAAAAACAAAATTCTAATTTTTTGTCAAAATTTGATTTTTTGGATCAAAATTTAATCTTATGTCCGAATTTTTTTCGTCTAATCTCTATTTCTTTGATTGAAAATCAATTTTTTGGATCAAAATTTAAAATTTTTCGCGTCAAAATATCAATCGAAATTCGATTTTTTTGTCAAAATTCAAATTTTTGGCGTCAAAATTATAGTTTTTTTCTATCAAAATTCAATTTTTGATTTGAAATTCGAGTTTACTTTGCGAAAATCGATTGTTTTGATTAAAAAAAATTTTTTTGATCATAATTCTGACCTTTTTGCATTAAACTTCGAATTTTTTTTTGTCAAAATTTCAAATTTTTCGTCAAAATACAAATTTTTATGGTGAAAATTCGAGTTTTTTGATGAAAGTTTTATTTTTTACTATTTTTTCGTCAAAATTCGAATTTTTTGCATTAAAGTTTAAATCCAAGATCAAAATTTGTTTTTCTTCGATCAAATTCAAATTTTTCGACCAAAATTCAATTTTATTTTTAAAAACTTCTATTTTGTTCGACAAAATTCGAATTTTTGCGATTTAACTCGGGATTTTTTGGTTAAATTTCGAATTTTTTGGATAAAAATTAGGATTTTTTGACATTAAAATTCTAATATTTCCGGTGAAAATTTCAATTTTTCTCGTGAAAATTCCAATTTTTTCATTTTTTTCTCATTTTTCCTCAAAAATCGCATTTTTTCCCTTAAAAAGCGCGTTTTTTTCCTTTCTAGGCGGCGTTTTTGGACAAATTAGTCTACGCCGTAACGTCCAATTTATCGTCGGAAATGTTGAACGTTTTTAACAATCAAAACGGCGATTCGACGACGACGCCGCCGCCGCCTCCGCCGTCCAAAATTCTACGCGCGTCGTCGTCGTCGGGCGATGCGCCGTCGGCGGCGGCTGCGGCGGCCAAACGGCGGCGTCGTACGGACGACGGCGGCGCCAGTATTTCGTCGTCCAACAACAACGGCGATAACGACGTAAAATTTGAAAATTTTAAAATTTAAATTTTGAAATTCGAAATTTTTAAATTTAAATTTTGATGCGAAATTTAAGTATTTTTTAAATCAAAAAATGCATGTTTCCGAGTTCTTTTTTGTGAAAAATTCAAATTTTTTAGTGAAAAAATGATTTAATTTTTCGATTTTTTTTTAAATTGTGGTCAAAAAATTTGGATATTAATTGAAAAATTTAAATTAAAAAAAACTTCAATTTTTATCAAAAAATTCCAATTTGGATGGAGAATTTAGAAATCTTTCGAAAAAATTCTAATTTTCATTCAAAAATTTGAATATATATCAGAATGTATACAAATTGTGACCAAAAATACGAATTTTGATCGAAAAAAATTGAGTGGAATTTAAAAAAAAAATATAATTTTGATCAAAAAGTATGAATTTGGTAAAAACATTAAATTTTAATAAAAAAATTCGAATTTCAATGGAAAAAATGTGAATTTTTATGGAAAAAATTTGAAATTTGTTTCAAAATTTAGAATTTTTGTGGAAAAATTCGAACTTGGATAAAAAATTTGAATTTAGGTCGGAAGAAGTTCAATTTTGATAAGATACTGTAATTTTTATTGAAGAATTCGGATTTTGATCACAAAAGTAGAATTTTCATGAAAAAAGTAGAATTTTGGTCAAAAAATGTGAATTTTGACGGAAAAATTCGAATAATAGAAAAAATCCGAGTTTTGATGTAGAAATTTTGATTAAAAAATTGAATTTTGATCCAGAAGTTCGAATTCTGACGGGAAAAAATTTGAATTTTGGTTACAAGAACTTGATGAAAAAATTGATTTTTCATTAAAAAATTCGAATTTTGATCCGCAAATTTTAATCTTTATCAAAAAAATTGAATTTACGCGAAAAAATTACAATTTTAACGGAAAAATTCGAAATTTTAATGGAAAAAATTTAATTAAAAATCATATTTTGAAATTTAAAATTTTAAATTTCGTCGTCCAACAACGGCGATAACGACTTAAAATTCAAATTTTGAAATTCCAATTTTAAAATTTTGAAATTTAAATTTTTGAATTTAAATTTTAAAATTCTGAAATTTTAATTTTGGAATATTGAAATTTGAATTTTTCTAAAGTTTTAATTTTTTAGTGGAAAATTCACGTTTTTTAACAACAAAAAAATTAAAGTTTTGATGAGAAAAATTGGAATTCTGATGAAAAAATTCGAATTTTAATTCAAAAAAATTAAAATTTTGTTGAAAAAATTAGAATTCTGATGAAAAAATTCGAATTTTAATTAGAATAATTCGAATTTTATTGGACAAAACAGAATTTTGATGAAAAAATTAGAATTTTGATGAAAACAGTTTTAATTTTCATCAAAAATGAATATTTATCGAAAAATTGAATTCGAATTCGAATTCAATTTGAATTCAATCAAAAAATTCGAATTTTAGTGAAAAAATTAGAATTATTGATGACAAATTAAATGTTGACCAATTACTTCGAATTTTGACGCAAAAAAATTGAATTTTGATCACAAAATTCGAATTTCAATGCAAAAATTTTTTTTCAGTGAAAAAAATCAGAATTTTGATAGGAAAAAACTTATCTGATGAAAAATAGAATTCTGATGAGAAAATTCAAATTTTGTTACCAAAAATTTGATTTTGATGTCAAAAAGTAAATTTTTGTAAAAAAAAGATTAGAAAGTTCTTTCAAAAAAGTTTCAATTTTTCGGAAAAGATGCATAATTCTCATTTTTAATTCGAATTTTCAACAAAAAAAAATCAAAATTTCATCAAAAATAAGATTTTTCTTGGAAAAAATTTCAATTTAAAACTTAAAAATTCAAACTTCTAAATAACTCTCTTTCTATGAAAATTTTCTGTTCGAAATTTGAATTTTTCCGTCAAAATTTCAATTTTAGATAAAAATTCAAATTTTTTGATCAAAATTCCAATTTTTTTATTCAAATTCGAATTTTTGCGTCAAAATTCGAGTTTTTTGATAAAAATTTAGTTTTTTTTATCACAATTCCCGTTTTTTTCTGAAAATCTAATTTTCTGATAAAAATGATGAAAATTAAAATTTTTCGATCAAAATTTAATTTTTTTAATCAAAATTTCAATTTCTTCCATCGAAATTCTATTTTTCTCCATTAAAATTCGATTTTTCTGCATAAATATCCTAATTTTGTGGGCAAATTTCTGAAAAATCAATATTTTGAAATAATAACTTTTAATTTTTTAAATTTTTAATATTTTTAAAATTCTAAAATGAAGAATCGATTTTTTTATTATTAATTTCTTAAGTAACAATTTAAATTTTTATTTTTTTTCTACTTTCTGAACTGACAAATCAAAATTTTTTAATTATAAATTTTAAATGTTTCAAATTTTTTTTATATTTTTTAAATTTTTTAGCGGAAAAATCAAAATTTTATAATTCGGGTATAAATTTTGATTTTTTTCAAATTCTCTAAATTTCCTAGCTGAGAAATAAAAATCTTTAATTATGAATTTTCTAATTATAAATTTTAATTAGTTAATTAATTAATTTAATAATTAATTAATTGGTATTTTTAGACGCCGCCGATCAACGTCGCAGCGGCGTCGTTGTCCGACGACGGCGACGATTATAGCCCGTCGGCGGCGACGCCTCTACTATCGACCCAATTATCCACCGAAGAACAATTAATTAATTTACGCGATCCGGAAGATATAATTAACGAAGCTCCGAAAATTGAAGATTTAATTAGTTTATTAAAAAATATGGAACGTCCGCCGTCGGCCGACGTCGAAGTTCGGTAATAAATTAATTAATTAATTAGTGACTAATTAACTAATAATCAGTTAATTAATTAGTCGATTAATTACTTACTTAATTAAAATATTAATTTTTTTAGTTGTTTTCTTTTTTTGAACTTATGTACTTTTGGTATGATTCTAAAATTTCTAGTTTTTTCATGAATCTTCCAATTAATTAGTGGCCATAATTAATTGATTAAATATTTTTCAGCTTCTTTAAAATTTTTCAATTTTTCCATATCAATAAGATCAAATTCAATTAATGAGATTTTCGTGGTTTTTCAACTTTATAATTAGAAAATTAATTAGCATCTTGCTGACGTCACTTGTAATTTTTTTGACGTCGTCGATAAATAATCATATGATTTTTATCAATAAGAAAGTAATCAATTATGTAGTATGTCAATTTTAATTAATTGATGTGTTAATTAATTAAATGTATTTAATTGAGGTGATAATTAATATATCAAATCAGTGTTCTGCTGGAGTCAAAAGTTCACTTTACACTTCTAATTTTTTGATGTCATCGAGAATTATTAAAATGATTTTTATTAATGACACATTAATTAATTTAAGTAATGTTTTCCTGGAGTTAAAGTTTCACTTTACACTTTTTATTTTTCTGACGTCATCAAAATCTAGAAAATGATATAATTTTCGTTTTTTAATTGTAATTAGGGTGTTGCAGACGTCAAAAAGTCACTTTGCACTTTTAAGTTTTTAACGTCATCAAAAATTAATTGTATGATTTTTGTTAATGGCAAATTAATTAATTTAATTAATGTGCTGTTAGTAGAGTTGAAAGTCCACTTTACACTTTTTGAATTTCTGACGTCAAAAATTAATTGCATTGTTTTTATTAATAATAAATTGATTGATATGCTAATCTTAATGAATTTGATTTTATTAATTAATATATTATTTAATTAATTTATAATTGGTTTGTCAATTTTGTTTAAAAGTTCACCTTACATATACACTTTTTCAAAAGTTCACTTTACAATTTTTTCAAAAATTCACTTTACACTTATTTCAAAAACTCACTTTACACTTTTTCAAAAGTTCACTTTACACTCTGTATTTCTCTGACGTCATCAAGATCTAGAAAATAACATAATTTGCATTTTTAAATTTTAATTAATGTATTGCTGACGTCAAAAATTCACTTTACACTTTAAAATTTTTTCTAGTCATCGAGAATTAATTGTATAACTTTTAGTAATGATAAATCGATTAATTTAATTACTGTGTTGAATTTAATTGAATCATTCAATTTTTTAATTAATCAATTTAATTAGTGGAGTTAAAACTTCACTTGGCACTTTCCATTTCTCTGACGTCATTGAAATCTATATAATGATCTAGATTTCTTTGTTTTAATTGTAATTAGTATGTTGCTGACGTCAAAAAGTCACTTTACACTTCTAATGTTTTGACGTCATGGGAAATTAATTGCATAGTTTTTATTAATAATAAATTGATTAATGTGCTCATTTTAATGGATTTAATTTTATTAATCAATGTATTAATTAATTAATGTAATTGGGGTGTCAATTTTTTTTAAAGTTCACCTTACACTTCTTCCAAAAGTTCACTCTACATTTTTTCAAAAGTTCACTTTACACTTTTTCAGAGGCTCAGTTTACACTTGTTCAGAAGCTCACTTTACACTTTTCAAAGATTTACTTTACACTTTTTCCAAACAGTCACTTTACATTTTTTGAATAGTTGACTTTACACTTTTTGAAAGATTTACTTTACACTTTTTTAAAATTGCACTTTTTTCCAAAAGTTCACTGTACACTTTTCCCAAAAAGTCACTTTACATTTTTTGAATAGTTCACTTTACACTTTTCAAAAGATTACTTTACACTTTTTTTTAAAGTTCACTCTACATTTATGGAAAGTTTATTTTTTACTTTTCCAAAAGTTCACTTTACACTTTTTCCAAAAGTTCACTTTACACTTTTTCCAAAAGTTCACTATACACTTTTTTGAAAAATTCACTTTACACTTTTTTCAAAAGTGAACTTTACACTATTTCAAAAGTTGACTTTACACTTTTTTAAAGTTCACTCTACATTTTTTGAAAAGTTTATTTTTTACTTTTCCAAAAGTTAACTCTACACTTTTTCCAAAAGTTCACTTTACACTTTTTCCAAAAGCTCACTTTACACTTTTTTCAAAAGTTCACTATACAGTTTTTTTGAAAAGTTCACTTTACACTTTTTCTAAAAGTTCACTTTACACTTTTTCCAAAAGTTCACTTTACACTTTTTCTAAAAGTTCATTTTACACTTTTTTCAAAAGTTCACTTTACACTTTTTCCAAAAGTTCACTTATCACTTTTTCTAAAAGTTCATTTTACACTTTTTTCAAAAGTTCACTTTGCACTTTTTCCAAAAGTTCACTTTGCACTTTTTCCAAAAGTTCACTTTACACTTTTTCTAAAAGTTCATTTTACACTTTTTCAAAAGTTCACTTTACACTTTTTCCAATAGTTCACTTTACAACTTTTTCAAAAGTTCACTTTACACTTTTTCAAAGGCTCAGTTTACACTAGTTCAAAAGTTCACTTTACACTTTTTCAAAAGTTCACCTTTCTTTTTTCAAAAGTTCACTATACACTTTTTCCAAAAGTTCACTTTACATTTTTTGCAAAAGTTCATTTTACACTTTTTCAAAAGTTCACTTTACACTTTTTCTAAAAGTTCATTTTACACTTTTTTCAAAAGTTCACTTTGCACTTTTTCCAAAATTTCACTTTACTTTTTCTAAAAGTTCATTTTACACTTTTTCCAAAAGTTCACTTTACACTTTTTCAAAAGTTCACTTTGCACTTTTTCCAAAAGTTCACTTTACACTTTTTCTAAAAGTTCATTTTACACTTTTTCAAAAGTTCACTTTACACTTTTTCCAATAGTTCACTTTACAACTTTTTCAAAAGTTCACTTTACACTTTTTTAAAGTTCACTCTACATTTTTTGAAAAGTTTATTTTTTACTTTTCCTAAAGTTAACTTTACACTTTTTCCAAAAGTTCACTTTACACTTTTTCAAAAGTTCACTTTACACTTTTTCCAAAAGCTCACTTTACACTTTTTTCAAAAGTTCACTATACACTTTTTTTGAAAAGTTCACTTTACACTTTTTCCAAAAGTTCACTTTACATTTTTTGAAAAGTTTATTTTTTACTTTTCCTAAAGTTAACTTTACACTTTTTCCAAAAGTTCACTTTACACTTTTTCTAAAAGCTCACTTTACACTTTTTTCAAAAGTTCACTATACACTTTTTTTGAAAAGTTCACTTTACACTTTTTCCAAAAGTTCACTTTACACTTTTTCCAAAAGTTCACTTTACATTTTTTTCAAAAGTTCACTTTACACTTTTTCAAAAGTTCACTTTACACTTTTTCAAAAGATCACTTTACACTTTTTCAAAGGCTCAGTTTACACTAGTTCAAAAGTTCACTTTACATTTTTTCAAAAGTTCACCTTTCTTTTTTCAAAAGTTCACTATACACTTTTTCCAAAAACTCGCTTTACACTTTTTCCAAAAGTTCACTTTACACTTTTTCCAAAAGTTCACTTTACACTTTTTCAAAAGTTCACTTTACACTTTTTCAAAAGTTCACTTTACACTTTATGGTTCTCTGACGTCATCAAGATGTAAAATTCGCTTTACACAAAAAATTTTGCATAGTTTTTATGCAAATTTAGGCAGCTAATCGCGCAATTTCCGGCCGATATCGCCGACGTCACCAAATTGGCCAATTTGGCTACGCAATTCCAAGCCGAACGCTTTTCTCAAGTCGTCAGCGAAGCGGATCATCTACTCAAAATTTACAATACCAGGTATAGGATCTTGCTGACGTCAACTTTTGGTGTAAAGTTAAAATTTCCATAAGTTCATGTTACACGTAGCAAATTTTAAGAAACTGGTGTAAAGTTGGAATTTGCGTAATTAGGGCTTCACCGTTACTTTTCTCAAATTTTAGAATTTGGTGTAAAGTTCAAATTTGCATAACTATGACGTCATGTTACACGTGCTAAATTTTGAAATGTTGTGTAAAGTTAGAATGGAATTACCGTAACTAGCTTTCATTTTACACATGAAAAATTTCAAAAATTTGGTGTAAAGTTAGACTTTGCATAATTATGGCATTTTTTACACATATCTAATTCTGAGAATTTTATGTAAAGTTAAAATTTGCATAATTATGTCATCATGTTACACATATCACATTTCAGAATTTGGTGTAAAGTTAAAATTTGCATAATTATGTCATCATGTTACACATATCACATTTCAGAATTTGGTGTAAAGTTAAAATTTGCATAATTATGTCATCATGTTACACAATATCACATTTCAGAATTTGGTGTAAAGTTGTTAAAATTTGCATAATTATGCCACTATGTTACACATATCACATTTCAGAATTTGGTGTAAAGTTAAAATTTGCATAATTATGTCATCATGTTATACATATCACATTTCAGAATTTGGTGTAAAGTTAAAATTTGCATAATTATGTCATCATGTTACACAATATCACATTTCAGAATTTGGTGTAAAGTTGTTAAAATTTGCATAATTATGCCACTATGTTACAAATAGTAAATTTTGAGGATTTGGTGTAAAGTTGGAATTTACATAACTAGGGCATCATGTTACACCCATCAAATTTTAGCATTTAGTGTAAGGCTAAGGCTAAAATTTACATAATTTTGGCACTATGTTACACATAATAAATTTTGAGGCTTTGGTGTAAAGTTGGAATTAATTTGCATAATTATCGCCTCGTGTTACACACATCACATTTTAGAATTCAGTGTAAAGTAATCATTTTCATAACTATGACATCATGTTTTACATATCAAATTTCAGAATTTAGTGTAAAGTTAGAATTTGCATAAGCGTAGCTTTATTTTACGCACACCAAATTTTAGAATTTGATTTAGAATTTCGCAATTATTGAAATTTGTAATTTTGAAATTCAGAATTTGGAAATTTACAATTTTAGAGTTTAAAATTATAAAATCTTAATATCCAGAACATTAAAATTTCAAAATTGAGAGTTTTTAAAATTTTAAAATTTTGAAAGTTGTAAATTTTAAAATTCTGAAATTTTGAGAAATTTGAAATTTTCAATATTGAAATGATTAAGTTTAGAATTTTGATATTTAAATTTTTTAACATTCTAGTTTTGAAATTTTGAATTTAGAATTTTGAAATTCAGAATTTAGATATCCCGAATGTTGATGTCTCTGAATTTTGAAATTTAAAACCTAAAAATTTTGAATCTTTTAACTTTCAACTTTTTTAAATTTAAAATCTCTAAATTTTAGAATTTTAAAAGCTTCAAATTTAAAAATGCTGATATATAATAAAGTTTAGAACGACGCAATCTGGATTTTTCAAATTTAAAATTTAAAGTTTTTAAGCTTTAAAATTACGAATTTGTTCAATTTCTCGAATTTTGAATTTTTTTTCGAAATTTTTTAAAAAAAATTGAAATTTTGAACTTTTTGAATTTTGAAATTTTGGAATTATTGAAAATTATAATTAATAAATTTTAAATATCGAAATTGGTTCATTTTTATAGTTTTTTGGAATTGAAAATTTTCGAAAATTTTAAATTTGAACAAATAGCAATTTTTGCTAATCGATAGATTTTAAAATTATGTAAAAATTTTTTCTTAAAAAATTTGAAAATTAGAAATTGTAATAAAATTTAATAATCAAAAATTGTGAAAAAATTAAAAAATTAGAAATTGTAAACAAATTTAAAAATGAAAAATGCTGGAAAAATTCAAAAATTATAAATTGTAAAAAAATTTGAAAATTAGAAATTGTAAGAAAATTAAAAATTGTAAAAAATTTAAAAATTGTATCATGTTTAAAAAATTTAAAAATAAAAAATTCTAGAAAAATCTAAGAATAAAAAATTCTGGGAAGAATTAAAAATTAAAAATTCTGAAAAACTTTAAAAATTGAAAATTGTAAAAAATCTCAAAAGTTAGAAAATGTAAAAAATTCAACAAGTAAAAATTCTGGAAGAATTTAAAAATTAGAAATTGTAAAAAAACTAAATTTGTAAAAGAATTTAAAAATGAAAAATCTTGGAAAAATTTAAAAATTTAAAATTTTTAAAAATCTGAAAATTAGAAATTGTAAAAAAATTTGAAAATTAGAAATTGTAAGAAAATTAAAAATTGTAAAAAAATTTGAAAATTAGAAATTGTAAGAAAATTAAAAATTGTAAAAAAATTTTACAATTTTACAATGTTGAAAAAATTTAAAACTGAAAAATTCTAGAAAAATTTAAGAATAAAAAATTGTGGAAGTAATTAAAAATTGAAAATTCTAAAAAATTTTAAAAATTGAAAATTGTAAAAAATCCCAAAAGTTAGAAAATGTAAAAAAATTTAACAAGTAAAAATTCTGGAAGAATTTAAAAATTAGAAATTGTAAAAAAATTAAATTTGTAAAAGAATTTAAAAATGAAAAATGCTGGAAAAATTTAAAAATTATAAATTGTCGAAAAATTTGAAAATTTTAAATTTTTAAAAATTTGAAAATTAGAAATTGTAAGAAAATTTGAAAATTGTAAAAAAATTTAAAAATTTTACAATGTTGAAAAAATTTAAAAATTAAAAATTCTAGAAAAATCTAAGAATAAAAAATTCTGGAAAGAATTAAAAATTGAAAATTCTAAAAAGTTTTAAAAATTGAAAATTGTAAGAAATTTCTAAAATTAAAAAATGTAAAAAAATTTGACAAGTAAAAATTCTGGAAGAATTCAAAAATTAGAAATTGTAAAAAAATTAAATTTGTAAAAGAATTTAAAAATGAAAAATCTTGGAAAAATTTAAAAATTACAAATTGTCGAAAAATTTGAAAATTTTAAATTTTAAAAAATTTGAAAATTAGAAATTGTAAGAAAATTTGAAAATTGTAAAAAAATTTAAAAATTTTACAATGTTGAAAAAATTTAAAACTGAAAAATTCTAGAAAAATTTAAGAATAAAAAATTGTGGAAGGAATTAAAAATTGAAAATTCTAAAAAGTTTTAAAAATTGAAAATTGTAAGAAATTTGTAAAATTAAAAAATGTAAAAAAATTTGACAAATAAAAATTCTGGAAGAATTTAAAAATTAGAAATTGTAAAAAAATTAAATTTGTAAAAGAATTTAAAAATGAAAAATGCTGGAAAAATTTAAAAATTATAAATTGTTAAAAAATTTGAAAATTTTAAATTTTTAAAAATTTGAAAATTAGAAATTGTAAGAAAATTTGAAAATTGTAAAAAAATTTAAAAATTTTACAATGTTGAAAAAATTTAAAAATGAAAAATTCTAGAAAAATCTAAGAATAAAAAATTCTGGAAAGAATTAAAAATTGAAAAATTTAAAAAATTAAAAATTGTAAGAAATTTCTAAATTTAAAAAATGTAAAAAAATTTGACAAATAAAAATTCTGGAAGAATTCAAAAATTAGAAATTGTAAAAAAATTTGTAGATTTAAAATTTTAAAAAAATTGAAAATTTTACTATGTTGAAATGAAAAATTCTAGAAAAATTTAAGAATAAAAAATTGTGGAAAGAATTAAAAATTCTAAAAAATTTTAAAAATTGAGAATTGTAGAAAAATTTAAAAATTGAAAATTGTAAAAAGTTTTGAAAATTTAAAATTGTAAAAAAATTTGAAAATTAAATCTTTTTCAACTTTTTTCGTTTAAATTATTGTTTTTTTATTCAGATTAGACGACGAAATGACCACCAGGAGTAACATTTTGGACAAATTACGAGCGTTTACACGAGGTCAACGTTGTCTATTGGAAAAAGATGAACAATCTTTGAAAGAATATAAGGAAAAATTACAACAAATGTTTAAAGAACGAGAGGACCTAAACAGGCACGTCGAATCTTTGCCCGACATGTCCAAATTACCGGACTTTAGTCGTTTGCCCAGCGCCGGCGATTTGTTCACTTTAAAATGATTTTTTTTTTGAAAAAGTGTAACATTTTACAAAATTGAGTGTAAATTGTCATTTTTAAGTGTTTATGTAAATTTATGGATTTTTTTGTTTAAAATTTAAAAGAAAATTTGCTCGACCTTGCACATTTTTCTCGAATTTTTTTGAAAATTTTGTAAATTCTCGTTCAAAATTGGTTTTTTTTTCTTGCTAAAAATGTAAATTTCCAGTCACATTTCGTTAAAAAATCATCCTGAAAAAACTTTTTTTCAGTAGAAATTTCAATTTTTCTTTTAAATTCTCGAAATTTTTGTAGAATAATGTTTTTTTTCGAGTGAAAAAATGGAATTTTGATGTAAATTTTAAAATTTTTTTTCTACAAAATTGTTCATTTTTCTAGCAGAAAATTCGAAAAAATCCGTGAAAAATTTTGCTGGAAAAGATTTTTTTAGCACAAATTTCATTTTTTTCCTTAAATTTTCAAAATTTTTGTAGGAAAAAAATTTTTTTTTAGTAACGATTTCGAATTTTTCGTTGAATTTTCTTGAAAATTTTACAAATTTTCCTACAAAATCGTTTTTAGTGAATTAAAATATTAATTTCCAGTCACATTCCAACGGAAATATTGATCAAAAACGTCTTTTTGAGCATAAATTTCAATTTTTTGTTTAATTTCTTGTGGAAAATTTCTTTTTTTTGAGTGAGAAATTCGAATTTTGTTGGAGAAATTACAAATTTTCGTACAAAATTGCTTTTTTTCCAGCAAAAAATGGGGTTTTTATCCATATTCAGTCAAAAATTTTGCTGGAAAATATTTTTTTTAGCAGAAAATTCAGTTTTTTTCTTTAAATTCTTGAAATTTTTGTGAAAAAATGTTTTTTTTTAGTGGATTATTCGAATTTTTTGTTGAAAATTTTACAAGTTTTCGTAAAAAATTTTTTTCCTGCTCAAAATGTGAATTTTCAGTCACATTTTGTCGAAAGTTCTGCTCGAAAAAAATTTTTTTGACCAAAAATTACAATTTTTTTGTTTAAATTCTCAAAATTTTTATACAAAAATGTTTTTCTCTTTGAGTGAAAAATTCGAATTTTTCGTTGAAACTTGCAAATTTTCGTACAAAATTGCTTTTTTTCTTATCAAAAATGTCAATTTTCAGTAACATTTCGTCAAAAACTTTGCTGAAAATGATTTCTTGCGCCAAAAATTATAATGTTTTTCTTTAAATTCTCCAAATTTTTGTAGGAAAATTTCTTTTTCTGAGTGAAAAATTCGAATTTTGTTGGAAATTTTAAAAATTTTCGTACAAAATTGATTTTTTCCAGCAAATTTTTGTGGAAAAATGTTTTTTTGAGTGGAAAATTCGAATTTTTTGGTGGAAGCTTTTGCAAATTTTCGTACAAAATCGGTTTTTTTCTTGCTAAAAATGTAAATTTTCAGTCACATTTCGTCGAAAATTTTCCTGAAAAAGAATTTTTTCGAGCAGAAATTTCAAAATTTTGTCTTTAAATTCTCCAAGTTTTTGTGAAAAAATTCGAATTTTTCGTTGAAACTTGCAATTTTTCGTACAAAATTGCTTCTTTTCTAGCAAAAAAAAGCGAATTTTCATTCACATTCCGTCCAAAATTTTGCTGAAAAAAGTTTTTTCAACAGAAATTTCAATTTTTTTCTTTGAATTCTTCTGGAAAATATTCCAAATTTTCGTAGAAAAATGCGTTTTTTGCGTGGAAAATTCGAATTTTTCCTTGAAACTTGTAAATTTTTGTGCAAAAGTACTTTTTTCTGGCTAAAAATGCGGATTTTGACTCACATTTCGTCGAAAATTTTGCTGAAAAAGATTTTTTTTAGCAGAAGTCTCAATTCTTTTTCTTGGTATTTCTGTTAAAAATGTTTTTTTACTGAAAAATTCGAATTTTTGGTTGAATTTTGCTGAAATTTTTAATAATTTTCGTACAAAGCTGCATACATTCTGGCAAAAAATGCAAATTTCCCGTCGCATTTCGCCAAAAATTTTCCCATAAAAAATTTTTTATGGGCGGAAAATCCAATTTTTCCTTCAAATTCTTGCAGCAAATTATCCGAAATTTTCAGGAAAACTGTTTTTTCAAGAGTGCAAAATTCGAATTTTGTTAAAAATTTTAGAAATTTTTTCCAAAAAAATTGCCTTTTTCTTTGAAAAAGTTCAAATATTTTATCGTTGATTTCGTTGAAAATTTTGTTGAAAAAAAATTTTTCAGTAAAAAATCCGTCTTTTATCGTCGAAAATTGTACAAATTTCTGTACAAAATTGCTTTTTTTCTGGTAAAAAATGAAAATTTTTAATCATATTTCGTCAAAAATTTGTTTGAAAAAAATTTTTTTCAGCAGAAATAGTTTTTTTCTTTAAATTTTTGAAGAAAAATGTTTTTTTAGCGAAAAATTCTAATTTTTTTTGATAAAATTTTTGTACAAAATTTTTTTCCAGCAAAAAATGCGAATTTTCAATCATATTTCGTCAAAAATTTTGCTGAAAAATATTTTTTTCAGCAGAAATGATAATTTTTTTCTTTAATTCTTGAAATTTCTGTTGAAAAATGTTTTTTTAGCGAAAAATTCGAATTTCTTTGTTGAAAATTTTACAAATTTCTGTACAAAAATTGTTTTTTTCTAGCAAAAACGCGAATTTTTTATCATTTTTTTATTTCTTGCAGAAAATTCTCCAAATTTAAAAAAAAACGTTTTTTAAGTGAAAAATCCGAATTTTCGGCTGAATTTCGATTAAGAAATTTGGTAAAAAAATCTTTTTCTCGGCACAAAGTTCAAGTTAAGGTTGAATTTTTAAAAAAATTTCCCATTTTCGATAGAAAAATTCGAATTTTTGCTAAAATTCCGTCAAAAATTTTCTAAATTTCAGGGAAAAAAGCTTTTTTCTGAGCAGAAAATTCTAATTTATGGACAATATGCATAATGCTTTTTAAACACTTTTCGGAAAAATCGCACTTGAAAAACTGAAAAAAATCACAAAAAAATCATGAATTTTTTACTTTTCAAATTAAATTTCTAAATTTACTCAAAAAATTTATATTTTACACGTCTTTTTCGAGATTCGCCATGCATTTATATAAATATAGTTCATTAAGACGGTATAAAAAAATCAAATTTACGCAAATTAGAATCACAATTAAATTTTAAAAAAATAAATATTTTAAAAAATCGAAAGAAACTTAAAATTTAATTTTTTTGGAAAAAATTCAAATTTCAATATTTTTCGAAAAAAATTTAAAATTTTAACTTTTTTTCCAAAAAAAAATTAAATTGAATTTTTTTCAAAAAATTTAAATTAAAATTAAATTAATTTTTTATT
Source organism: Romanomermis culicivorax (assembly GCA_963922205.1). Lineage (NCBI taxonomy): Eukaryota > Metazoa > Nematoda > Enoplea > Mermithida > Mermithidae > Romanomermis > Romanomermis culicivorax. Next base: position 404,198 of record CAWUHX010000168.1, on the reverse strand, counting down.
TAAATTATGCTTCGCCGCCATTGTAAGCGTAATCGGCTTTATTATGCATAATTAATTGATCGTCGACGAAATAAAAACTGTCCGATTTAGTTTCGTAAGGGCTACGAATCATTTGTTGAACTAAAAAACAAAAAAATTCTAATTACATTTTTTTGGTTAAATTTCATAAAAAATTGTCGAATTTTTTGAAAAAATGAAAAAAAATTAAAACATTTTTTCGAAGAAAAAAATTTTTTGACCAGAAAATCATATTTTTTTGGCAAAATTTAAAAAAAAAAAATTTTTTTAAAGCAGAAAACTGCAATTTTTGGCTCAAATTTCACCAAAAATTTGACGGAAAAAAACATTTTTTTCCTGCAAGAAATTCAAATTTTCGGTTAAATTTCATTAAAAATTTGCGGAATTTTTTCCCAACAAAAAATTTTTTCAGCAGAAATTGTCAATTTTCGGCTAAATTTCATCAAAAATTAGCAAAAAATCAACTTTTTTTCAACAAGAAATTCAATTTTTCGGTTAAATTTCATTAAAAAATTTGCGAAATTTTTTCCCAACAAAAAATTTTTTCAGCAAAAAATGTCAATTTTCGGCTAAATTTCATCAAAATTTAGCAAAAAATCAACTTTTTTTCAACAAGAAATTAAACTTTTCGGCTAAATTTCATAAAAAATTTGCGAAATTTTTCACAAAAAAAATTTTTTAAAGCCGAAAATTCAGTCAATTTTCGGCTGGATTTCATCAAAAAATCTACTTTTTTTCAGCAAGAAATTCAATTTTCCGATTAAATTTCATGAAAAATTCGCGGAATTTTTTCAAAAAAAAAAATTTTAGACAGAAAATTCAATTTTCGGTTAAGTTTCATCAAAAATTCAGCAAAAAATCAACTTTTTTTCCGCAAGAAATTCAATTTTCTGCTTAAATTTCATAAAAAATTGTCGAATTTTTTAAAAAAATGAAAAAAAATTAAAAACATCTTTTCGAAAAAAAAATTTTTGACCAGAAAATCATATTTTTTTTGGCCAAATTTTATCAATAATTTTGCAAATTTTTTCCAAAAATTTTTTTTAAGCAGAAAACTGCAATTTTTGGCCTCAAATTTCATCAAAAATTTGACGAAAAAAAACATTTTTTCGTGCAAGAAAATTAAATTTTCGATTGGATTTAATGGAAAATTTGCGGAATTTTTCCCAAAAAATTTTTTTAAAGCAGGATATGTCAATTTTGGGCTGAATTTCATCAAAAATTTAGCAAAAAATCAACTTTTTTCCAGCAAGAATTTTAATTTTTCGGTTGAATTTAATGAAAAATTTGCGGAATTTTTCACACAAAAAATTTTTTAAAGCCGAAAATTCAGTCAATTTTTGGGCTGGATCTCATCAAAAAATCAACTTTTTTTCAGCAAGAAATTCAATTTTCCGATTAAATCTCATGAAAAATTTTTACAAAAAACAACTTTTGTAAAACAGAAAATCCCAATTTTCGGATGAATTTCGTGAAAAATTTTTCGAATTTTCCAAAAAAATTGTTTTTTTGAGCAGAAAATTTCAATTTTCGGCTTAGATTTCATCAAAAATTCAACAAAAAAACAAATTTTTTCGAGCAATAACTTCAACTTTTAGGTAAAATTTCGTAAAAATTTTTAGCAAAGTTTTTGAAAAAAAGACTTTTTTGAGCAGAAAATTTAACTTTTCGGCTAAATTTCATAAAAAAATTTTCAAAAAAGCTTTTTTGAGCAAAAATTCAACTATGGTCAAATTTCGTAGAAAATTTTGTAAATTTTTTTTGTGCACAAAATTCAACTTTTAGGTCAAACTTTTCCGGAAATTCTGCAATTTTTTTTGGAAATAAACATTTTTAAAGCAGAAAATTTCAAATTTCGGCTGAATTCTAAAGAAAAATTCTGCAAAAAAAAAAGATTTTTTTCAGCACAAAAATTCAAGTTTTCGGTTAAATTTCACCAAAAAATTTTCAAATTTTTCGAAAAAAGCTTTCTTCAAGAAAAAAAATTTCGTCAAAAATTTTGCAAATTTTTTCAAAAAAAAAACATTTTTGAGAAGAAAGCTTCCATTTTTTCGACTAAATTCCATCAAATATCCTGCTATTTTTTGCTTTTTTAAAGCAAAAAATTTCAATTTTCGGCAGAATTTTAAAGAAAAATTTCGCAAAACAAATTTTTTTTCAGCACAAAAATTCAAGCTTTCAGTTGAATTTTCTCAAAAAATTTCCTGAAAAAGTTTTTTTAAGCAGAAAATTACAAATTTTTGGCCTAGAATTCATCAAAAATTTTTCAAAAAACTATTTTTTGAGCAAAAAAGTCAACTTTTAGGTCAAGTTTCCTCCAAAATTTTGCAATTTTTTGGCTTTTTTAAAGCAGAAAATTTCAATTTTCGGCAAAATTTTGTCAGAAAAAAAACAAACTCACTCAAATCTTCGGGCAATTGAGGAAATTCGTAGATATGTTCGCAAGTATTTTTCGAATTTGGTATACAAAAACCGAATTCGAAATCGAAACTTTTCAACAACTTATCGCGGAAAAAATGACGTTCGATCATACGAAATTTGTTGACCGGTCGATCGCCCACCGTGAATTCAACGCTAAAATAAAAAAAAAAACAAATTTTTTCTATTAATAATCCGAATTTTGGAAAAAATTCGATTTGAATTTTTTTCAAATTTCTTAATAATTTTCCATGAAATTTAAAGGAAAAAGTTGAATTTTCCGCTGGAAAAAGCATTTTTTTTTGCAAAATTTCCGACTATTTTCGGATAAAATTCAATCAAAAAATTAAATTTCTTACTTAAAAAATGTTTTTTATTAAAATTTTTGAAAAATTCTCCACGAAATTTTACCCAAACGTTGAATCGTGTGCTCAAAAAAGTTTTTTTTTTGTAAAATTTTACAACCATTTTAATAAAATTCAACTAAAAATTCGAATTTTTTGCTCAAAAAAACATTTTTTGCAAAATTTTTGATGAAATATAAAAAAATTTGAATTTTCCGCTCAAAAAATCATTTTTTTGCCAAATTTTTGATGAAATTCAATGATAAAATTGAATTTCTTGCTGAGAATTTTTTTTTCTCACAAATATTTCAATTAAATTTAACCGAAAACTCGAATTTTCTGCTCAAAAAAAGTTGTTTTTTTTCGCAAAATTTTGACAAAATCTGACGAAAAAGTTGAATTTATCGCTCAAAAAGCTATTTTTGAAAAATTTAGGATGAAATTCAACCGAAAATTTGGATTTTTTCTCAAAAAAAAGCTCCTTTTTCGCAAAATTTTTTTATAAGACGAAAAAAATTTTGAATTCTGAAAAAAAATTGAATTTTGAAAATTAGATGAAAAAGCATATTTTTTAACAAACTTCCGATGAAATTTAATCAAAAAATTGAATTTCTAGTTCAAAAAAGCTTTTTTTTGCAGAATTTCCGATAGAACCGAACCAAAAAATTGATTTTTTGCTCAAAAAAAGTTATTTTTGGTATTTTTCTGATAAATTATTTTTTGATAAAATTTAGTTAAAAATTTAAATTTTTCACTCAAAAAGCTCTTTTTTTGCAAAATTTTCGATGAAATTTACCCAAAAATATGAATATTTTGCTCAAAAGTGCTCTTTTGTGCAAAATTTGGATAAAATATAAGTAAAAGTTTGTAATTTCTGCTCAAAAATGCTCTTTTTTCAAAATTTTGCATGAAATCAGAAAAATTTGAAATTTCTAATCAAAAATGGTCTTTTTTTCAAAAATTCAACCGATATTTTGAATTTTCTGCTGAAAATGCTCTTCTTTTCAAAATTATTGATGAAATTCAACCAAAAAATTGATTTTGTTGCTCAAAAATTTACTATTTTCGCAAAATTTACGATGAAATTCAACCGAAAAATTGAATTTTATTCACAAAAAAAGTTTTTCTGCAAAATTTACGATGAAATTCAACCAAAAATTTGAATTTTTTGCTTAAAAATGCACTTTTTTTGCAAAATGTGATTAATATTAAGCAAAAATTAGAATTTTCGGCTCAAAAAATGCCCTTTTTTTAAAAATTTTTGATGAAATTTAATCCGAAAATTGGCTCAAAAAAGTTTTTTTTGTAAAATGTTTGATGATTCCGTCTTAAAAAATGCTCTTATTTTACAAAATTTTGATAAAATTTAATCAAAACTTTGGATTTTCTACTCAAAAAAGCACTTTTTTGCATAATTTTGATAAAATTTGATTTTACCACCCAAAGAACTCTTTTTTGCAAAATTTTTGATGAAATTTAAGCAAAAATTCAATTTAAACAAAAATTTTTTTAATTTTGATTAAATTCAATTGAAAAATAGATTTTTTTGCTCAAAAAATTCGTTTTTCTGCAAAATTTTGGCGAAATTTAATTAAAAAAGTTGAATATTACTTCAAAATAGCTCTTTCTTTGTAGAATTTTCGACAAAATTTCACCAAAAATTAGAAATTTCTGCTCCAAAAATGCTGTTTTTCCTCCAAAAATTTTGATAAAATTAAAACTGAAATTTGAACTTCCTGCTCAAAAAAGGTCTTTTTTTTGCAAAATCTTTCGTGAAATTTAACCAACAATTTGTAATTTCGGCTCGAAAATGCTGTATTTTTTCGAAAATTTTAATGAAATTAAACCTGGAATTTGAATTTTTACTCAAAAATGCTCTTTTTTCCAAAATTTTCGACTATTTTTGATGAAATTTAATCAGAAAATTGAATTTTTGGCATAAACGCTTCTTTTGCTAAATTTTTGATTAAATATGGGCCTCAAATTGGAATTTTCTGCTCGGAAAAGATTTTTCTTGGAAAATTTTTGACTAATTTTTGATGAAATTTTGATCAAAATATTAAATTACTTGCTCAAAAATGCTCTTTTTCAGCAAAATTGTCCAGAAATATAATGCAAAATTTGATTTTTTTGCTCAAAAAAGTTGTTTTTTTTTTGGAAAAAAATTTTGACGATATTTAATCAAAAGTATGTTTGCCACTCAAAATTGCTTTTTTTTGCAAAATTTTGATGTAACTCGACCAAAATTTCCAATTTTCTACTCAAAAAAGCTCTTTTTTTGCAAAGTTTTTCGATGTAATTCACCCAAAAAGTTGAATTTTCCGCTCGAAAAAGTTGTTTTGTAAAATTTTTGCTGAGAAATGCTCTTTTTTAAATTTTTCATGAAATTCATTTGAAGAATTGAGTTTTTCGTTATAAAAAGCTTTTTTCCAGGAAAATTTTTGGTGGAATTCAACCAAAAATTTGGATTTTCTACTGAAAAAAGCTTTTTTTTTGCAAAACGTTTCATGAAATTTAACCAAACATCTGATTTTTTTTGCTCAAAAATGCTCTTTTATAGCAGAATTTTCATGAAATTCAACCAAAAATTCAAGTTTTTGTTCAAAAAAGCTCATTTTTGCCGAAATTTTGATGAAATATAAAAAAATTTGAATTTTCCACTCAAAAACGCATTTTTTTAAAATTTTTGACGAAATTTAACCAAAAATTTAAAATTTCAGCTCAAAAAAGTTTGTTTGACAAAATTTCTGATGAAATTCAACCAAAAAGTTGAATTTTATGCTCGAAAAAGCTCTTTTATTGCGAAATTTTTAATGAAATTCAGCCGAAAATTGACATTTTCTGCTCAAAATGCTCTTCTTTTTAAAACTTTTGCTGAAATTTAACAAAAATATTGCATTTTCTGCTCAAAAATGCTGTATTTTTGCAGAATTTTCGATAGAATCGGACCGAAAATTCGCATTTTCTGCTGAAAAATTCTCTTTTTTCCAAAAATCTTTTGGCGGAATTTAACGAAAAAAATTGAATTTTTTGCTCAAAAAATTTTTTTTCTGCAAAATTTCTGGCCAAAAAGTTGAGTTTTCTGCTTGAAAAAAAGTTTTTGTTCAGAAAAATTTTCGACAAAATGCAATTAAAAATTTGAATTTCCGGCATAAAATATAACTTTTTTTTGCGAAATAATTACTTTTTCATAAAATTAATTGAATTTAAAAGTTCTAAAAATGATTTTTTTGCGCTTATTTCTTTTTTTCAAACTTTTTAATTATAGTTTTAAAAAATTTTTCAATTTTTGGAAATTTTGAAATTTTAAATTTTTTCAAATTTTAATTTTTTTCAATTAAATTTACGTGGCGCCGACGTGCTTTAGACGTAAAAATTGCGGCGTAAATTGGTAACGTACGAAACGACCGCAATTCGGATCGATCGCTTCTTCTATTGATTGTTCGTAATCGTCGAGATCATCGTCTAAAAAAATTTAAAAATTTAAAAATTCAAAAAAATAAAAAATTTGAAAATATAAAAAAAATTTAAAAAAAAAATTTGAAAATTAAAAAAAAATTAAAAAATTCAAAAAAGTCGAAAAATTTTAAAAAATAAAAAAAATTTGAAATTTTTAAAATTTTCGGGAAAAATTTAAAATTTTTTTTTCGTCTAAATTTTCATTTACCGCACGGAGGTTTAGCAATTTCGAATAAAATAACACCGGTGTCTAAATCGCGAATTTTAAATCTTGTAAATTCGATATCGTAAACGTTGGCGTCCGGCCGACAAAGATAAGCTAGAAAAAAAATTAAAAAAAAATAAAAAATAAAAATAATAAAAGAAATGAGAAAAAAAAATTTGTTAATTTTCCAAAGTTTTTCACATTTTCATTAAATTTTGGAATTTTATTCCATAAAAAACGCTTTTTTCTGCAAAATTTTGCAAAATTTTCCACGAAATTTAACCAAAAATTCGAATTTTCCGCCTTGAAAAAATATTTTTCTGTAGAAATTTACGCGAATTTGGTCGTAAATTTTGCAAAATTTTAGACTTTTTGGATTCAAAATTTGAATTTTTGGTGAAATTCGTTTTAAAATTTTTCAAATAATCTTTTGACTTAAATTTTGAAAAATTTTAAAATTTTTTGAGCACCAAATTTAAATTAAACGCGAAATTCATCAAAAATAATGCAAAAAAATTAATTTTTTTACCGAATTTTTGGTCATTTTTTAGACTATTTGGATTCGAAATTCGACTTTTAAGGTGAAATTCATTAAAAATTATACAAAAAAAAATAAACTTCTCGTCGAATTTTCAAAAAAATTTTGGACGCAATTTGACCTATAAGCTAAATTTTGTGCTCAAAAAGTCTAAAATTTTGCAGAAAAAGTTGATTTTTTTGAAAAAAATTTCAATGGATTTCACCTTAAAATTCGAATTTTGAATTCGAAAAGTCTAAAATTTTGCATAATTTCAAAAAAATTGATTTCTTCCATAATTTTTTATAATTTCCACCCTAAAATTCGAATTTTGAATTCAAAAAAGTCTAAATTTTTACAAAATTTGGGAAAAAAGTTAAATTTTTGAAAAATTTTTAATGAATTTCAACTTAAAATTCGGTTTTGAATTCAAAAAGTCTAAAATTGTGCAAAATTTGAGAAAAAGTATTGATTTTTTGAATAATTTTTAATAAATTCCACCTAAAATTCGAAGTTAAAAAAAGTTTAAAATTTTGCCAAATTCTATATACAAGTTGAGAAAAAAAATGGTTTTTTTGCAAAATTTTTAAAGAAATGACCGAAAATTCGAATTTGAAAAAAATCGAAAATTTTGCAAAATTTGGAAAAAATGGAATTTTTTGCCAAATTTTCAATAAAACCTGCCTTAAAATTCGAATGTTTAATTCAAAAAATCTGAAATTTTTCAAAATTTAACAGGAAAAGTTAATTTTCCTGCAAAATTTTCAATGAATTTCACCTGAAAAATTCGAATTTTGTATTCGAAAAGTTCAAAATTTGGCATAATTCCAGTAAAAAAAATTGATTTCTCCTGCGGAATTTTCAATAAATTCCATCCAAAATTCGAATTTCGAATTCAAATAGTCTAAAATTTTGCAAAATTCGAGGTAAAAAGTTGATTTTTCTACAGAATTTTTGATGAATTTCATATTGAAATTCGAATTTTAAAATTTAAAAAGTCTAAAATTTTACAAAATTAGAGAAAAAAGTTGATAATTTTTTAAAATTTTAAAAAAATTTCAAATTAAAAATTTTACTTTTAGTTATATTAGTCAATCGTAGAACGTCGTCGGGGCAAACGTTATCCGTACTTAAAACCATTTCTTGCGTTTTCCCGCCTTCGTTTTTAGGCCTCATAAAAAATGCTGAAAAAAGGAAAAAATTAAAAAAAAATTCGAAAATTAAATTTTAAAGTGACAAAAAAAATCATTTTTAATTTTTCCAGTTTTTCTAAAAATCATAATTTTTCCAGCATAAAATTAAAATTTTTGGTTAAATTTAGTTGACAATTTTAGAAATTTTCGCCGAAAAATGATCCGTTTAAGCAAAAAATTCGAATTTTTGCTGGAATTTTATCGAAAATTTCACAAATTCTCGCAGAAAAATGATTTTTTCGGCGTGAAATTCTAATTTTTGGTTGAATTTCGTTCAAAATTTGCTGAATTTTCGCAGAAAAATGCTTCTCCAAGGCGAAAAATTCCAAATTTTGCTTAAATTTCGTTGTAAATTCCACAAATTCCCGCGGAAAAAATTTTTGGGGGAAAAATTTAAATTTTCGATAAAATTTTTCAAATTTCCGTAGAAAAATGCGTTTTTTTGCTAAAATTACAATTTTTAGTTATATTTCGTTAAAATTTTCCGAAATCCTAAACAAAAAATTTTTCGAGCAAAAAATTCTAATTTTTCGGTTGAATTTCGTCATAAATTCTGCAAAATTTTGGACCATAAAATCATTTTTCGAGCGGAAAATTCGAATTTTGGGTTGAATTTCGTCTAAAATTTCCGAAAATTCTTAAACAAAAAAGCATTTTTAGAGCGAAAAAACTTGAATTTTCAGTTCAGTTTCGTCCAAAATTTTGCAAAAATCGACATGAAAAGCTTTTTTTGGACGAAAAATTCGAATTTTCGGTTGAATTTTGTCGGAAATTATACAAAATTCTGTATAAAAAAAAACATTTTCTGAGGGGAAAATTCAACCTTTGGTTAATTTTCGTGGAAATTTTGCGGAAATTCTACACAAAAGAAGCTTTGTTGAGCGTAAAATTGACATATTTTGGATGAATTACGTCGAAAATTTTCCGAAAATTCTGCAGAAAAAAAAAGTTTCGAGCGAAAAATTTGAATTTTCGGTTGAATTTCAACAGAAATTTTCCAAAATTTTACATGGAAAAAAGGCATTTTTTGAGCCAAAAATTCAATTCTTGAGTCAAATTCCGTGAAAATCTTCGCAAAAATTCAACAGAAAAAAGCATTATAGAGGTAAAAATTCGAATTTCTGGTTAGATTTATTCAAAAACCGCAAAAATTTTTGAGCAAAAAAACCATGTTTAAAGCGAAAAAATAGAATTTTCCCCAAAAATTGGGCAGAAAAAAATAATGTGAATGAAGAATTCGAATTTTTCGCTTGAATTTCGTCCAAAATTTCGGAAATTTTGGAGAGCGCAAAATTCAAATTTTTGGTTGAATTTACTAAAAAAATTATCCAAAATTTTTGAGCAAAAATAAATTTTTTAAAGTGGTAAATTCGATTTTTTCCTAAAAATTCCGCAGTAAAAATATTCTGAACGTAAAAATTCGAATTTTTCGGTTGAATTTCGTCAAGAATTCCGCGGAATTTTGCGGAAAAATAGCATTTATCGAGCGGAAAATTTGAATTTAGCGTTACATTTGATCAAAAATTGTGCAAAATTTTGCGAAAAAAGCTTCCTCGGTCGGAAAATTGTCAAAAATTCAAATTTTTGGTTGGAATTTGTCAAGAAATTTATAAATTTGGCCCACAAAAAATCTTTTTTTGAGCGAAAAATTCATATTTGGCGCTAGATTTCGTCAAAAATTCTACAGAAAAAAAGTAATTTTGAGCGAAAAATTCGAATTTTCGGTTGAATTTCGTCAAAATCATCCAAAATTTTGCGGAAAAAAAAACGTTCTCCGACCGCAAAATTGGAATTTTCGATCAAAATTATGCAGAAAAAGAAATTTTAAACGAAAAATTCGAATTTTTCGGTTAAATTTCGTCCAAAATCCAACGAAATTTCCCCGCAAAATTTGAATTTCTGGTTGAATAATTTTGTCAAAAATTTTCCAAAATTTTGCGGAAAAAATTCTTCGATCGGAAAATTGGAATTTTCCCTAAAAATTCCGCAGAAAAAAAATATTCTAAACGCGAAATTCGAATTTTTCGGTGTAATTTTATCCAAAATGCATCAATATTCCGATTCCCTGCAAAATTCGAATTTCGTCAAAAATTCTGCAATATTTTGCGGGAAAAAAGCTTCTTCGACCGAAAAATTGAAATTTTCGCTCAAAATTATGCAGAAAAAGATATTTTAAACCAAAAAATTCGAATTTTTCGGTTAAATTTCGCCCAAAATTCGTCAATATTTGTTGCAAAATTTGAATTTCTGGTTGAACTTCGTCAAAATTATCCAAAATTTTGCGGAAAAAAGTTCTCCGACCGAAAAATTGAAATTTTCGCTCAAAATTATGCAGAAAAAGATATTTTTAAACGAAAAATTCGAATTTTTCGGTTAAATTTCGTCCAAAATCCACCGAAATTTCCCGCAAAATTCGAATTTCTGGTTGAATAATTTTGTCAAAAATTTTCCAAAATTTTGCGGAAAAAATTCTTCGATCGGAAAATTGGAATTTTCCCTAAAAATTCCGCAGAAAAAATATTCTAAACGCGAAATTCGAATTTTTCGAATTTTGTTGGAGATTTTACAAATTTTCGTACAAAATTGCTTTTTTTGCAGCAAAAAATGGGGTTTTTCTCCATATTCCGTCAAAAATTTTGCTGGAAAATGTTTTTTTCAGCAGAAAACTAAATTTTTTCTCTAAATTCTTGAAATTTTTGTGGAAAAATGTTTTTTTGAGTGGAAAATTCGAATTTTTTGTTGAAAGCTTTTGCAAATTTTCGTACAAAATCGGTTTTTTTCTTGCTAAAAATGTAAATTTTCAGTCACATTTCATCGAAAATTTTCCTGAAAAAGAATTTTTTCGAGCAGAAATTTCAAAATTTCTCTTTAAATTGTCCAAGTTTTTGTAGAAAAATTCGAATTTTTCGTTGAAACTTGCAATTTTTCGTACAAAATTGCTTCTTTTCTAGCAAAAAAAAGCGAATTTTCACTCACATTTCGTCCAAAATTTTGCTGAAAAAAAGTTTCTTCAACAGAAATTTCAATTTTTTTCTTTGAATTCTTCTGGAAAATATTCCGAATTTTCGTAGAAAAAATGCGTTTTCGCGTGGAAAATTCGGATTTTTCGTTGAACCTTGTAAATTTTTGTGCAAAAGTGCTTTTTTCTGGCTAAAAATGCGGATTTCGACTCACATTTTGTCGAAAATTTTGCTGAAAAAGATTTTTTTTTAGCGGAAGTCTCAATTTTTTTTCTTGGTATTTCTGTAAAAAATGTTTTTTTACTGAAAAATTCGAATTTTTGGTTGGATTTTGCTGAAATTTTTGCAAATTTTCGTACAAAATTGCCTTTTTCTGGCAAAAAATGCAAATTTCCCGTCGCATTTCGCCAAAAATTTTCCCCATAAAAGATTTTTTATGAGCGGAAAATCCAATTTTTCCTTCAAATTCTTGCAGCAAATTATCGGAAATTTTCAGGAAAACTGTTTTTTCAAGAGTGCAAAATTCGAATTTTGTTGGAAATTTTAGAAATTTTTTCCAAAAAAAATTGACTTTTTCTTTGAAAAAAATGCAAATTTTTCATCAAAATTTCGTTGAAAATTTTGTTGAAAAAAATTTTTTCAGTAAAAAATTCGTCTTTTATCGTCGAAAATTTTACAAATTTCTGTACAAAATTGCTTTTTTTCTAGTAAAAAATGAAAATTTTTAATCATATTTCATCAAAATTTTGTTTGAAAAAGATTTTTTCAGCAGAAATGATAATTTTTTTCTTTAAATTCTTGAAATTTCTGTTGAAAAATTTTTTTTCAAATTTGAAAATTCGACTTTTTTGTCGCAAATTTCACAACTTTCCGTAAACAGTTGCTTTTTTTCTAGCAAAAAATGCGAATTTTCAATCATATTTCGTCAAAAATTTTGCTGAAAAATATTTTTTTCAGCAGAAATGATAATTTTTTTCTTTGAATTCTTGAAAATTCTGTAAAAAATATTTTTTTGCGAAAAATTCGAATTTCTTTGTTGAAAATTTTACAAATTTCTGTACAAAAATTGTTTTTTCTAGCAAAAACGCGAATTTTTTATCATTTTTTTATTTCTTGCAGAAAATTCTCCAAATTTAAAAAAAAAATGTTTTTTAAGTGAAAAATCCGAATTTTCGGCTGAATTTCGATTAAGAATTTGGTAAAAAAAATCTTTTTCTCGGCACAAAGTTCAAGTTAAGGTTGAATTTTTAAAAAAATTTCCTATTTTCAGTACTCTGCGTTGATACCACTGCTTAATCTGATAGAGTGTGT
>CAWUHX010000168.1:344803-391673 GCA_963922205.1 Romanomermis culicivorax | reverse complement strand
CACACTCTATCAGATTAAGCAGTGGTATCAACGCAGAGTACTGGTTGAATTTCGTCTAAAATTTCCGAAAAATTCTTAAACAAAAAAGCATTTTTAGAGCGAAAAACTTGAATTTTCAGTTCAGTTTCGTCCAAAATTTTGCAAAAATCGACATGAAAAGCTTTTTTTGGACGAAAAATTCGAATTTTCGGTTTGAATTTTGTCGGAAATTATACAAAATTCTGTATAAAAAAAAACATTTTCTGAGGGGAAAATTCAACCTTTGGTTAATTTTCGTGGAAATTTTGCGGAAATTCTACACAAAAGAAGCTTTGTTGAGCGTAAAATTGACATATTTTGGATGAATTACGTCGAAAATTTTCCGAAAATTCTGCAGAAAAAAAAGTTTCGAGCGCGAAAAATTTGAATTTTCGGTTGAATTTCAACAGAAATTTTTCCAAAATTTTACATGGAAAAAAGGCATTTTTTGAGCCAAAAATTCAATTCTTGAGTCAAATTCCGTGAAAATCTTCGCAAAAATTCAACAGAAAAAAGCATTATAGAGGTAAAAATTCGAATTTCTGGTTAGATTTATTCAAAAACCGCAAAATTTTTGAGCAAAAAAACCATGTTTAAAGCGAAAAAATAGAATTTTCCCCAAAAATTGGGCAGAAAAAAATAATGTGAATGAAGAATTCGAATTTTTCGCTTGAATTTCGTCCAAAATTTCGGAAATTTTGGAGAGCGCAAAATTCAAATTTTTGGTTGAATTTACTAAAAAAATTATCCAAAATTTTTGAGCAAAAATAAATTTTTAAAGTGGTAAATTCGATTTTTTCCTAAAAATTCCGCAGTAAAAATATTCTGAACGTAAAAATTCGAATTTTTCGGTTGAATTTCGTCAAGAATTCCGCGGAATTTTGCGGAAAAATAGCATTTATCGAGCGGAAAATTTGAATTTAGCGTTACATTTGATCAAAAATTGTGCAAAATTTTGCGAAAAAGCTTCCTCGGTCGGAAAATTGTCAAAAATTCAAATTTTTGGGTTGGAATTTGTCAAGAAATTTATAAATTTGGCCCACAAAAAAATCTTTTTTTGAGCGAAAAATTCATATTTGGCGCTAGATTTCGTCAAAAATTCTACAGAAAAAAAGTAATTTTGAGCGAAAAATTCGAATTTTCGGTTGAATTTCGTCAAAATCATCCAAAATTTTGCGGAAAAAAAAAACGTTCTCCGACCGCAAAATTGGAATTTTCGATCAAAATTATGCAGAAAAAGAAATTTTAACGAAAAATTCGAATTTTTCGGTTAAATTTCGTCCAAAATCCAACGAAATTTCCCGCAAAATTTGAATTTCTGGTTGAATAATTTTGTCAAAAATTTTCCAAAATTTTGCGGAAAAAATTCTTCGATCGGAAAATTGGAATTTTCCCTAAAAATTCCGCAGAAAAAAAATATTCTAAACGCGAAATTCGAATTTTTCCGGTGTAATTTTATCCAAAATGCATCAATATTCCGATTCCCTGCAAAATTCGAATTTCGTCAAAAATTCTGCAATATTTTGCGGGGAAAAAAGCTTCTTCGGACCGAAAAATTGAAATTTTCGCTCAAAATTATGCAGAAAAAGATATTTTAAACCAAAAAATTCGAATTTTTCGGTTAAATTTCGCCCAAAATTCGTCAATATTTGTTGCAAAATTTGAATTTCTGGTTGAACTTCGTCAAAATTATCCAAAATTTTGGCGGAAAAAAGTTCTCCGACCGAAAAAATTGAAATTTTCGCTCAAAATTATGCAGAAAAAGATATTTTAAACGAAAAATTCGAATTTTTCGGTTAAATTTCGTCCAAAATCCACCGAAATTTCCCGCAAAATTCGAATTTCTGGTTGAATAATTTTGTCAAAAATTTTCGCAAAATTTTGCGGAAAAAATTCTTCGATCGGAAAATTGGAATTTTCCCTAAAAATTCCGCAGAAAAAATATTCTAAACGCGAAATTCGAATTTTTTCGAATTTTGTTGGAGATTTTACAAATTTTCGTACAAAAATTGCTTTTTTTGCAGCAAAAAATGGGGTTTTTCTCCATATTCCGTCAAAAATTTTGCTGGAAAATGTTTTTTCAGCAGAAAACTAAATTTTTTCTCTAAATTCTTGAAATTTTTGTGGAAAAATGTTTTTTGAGTGGAAAATTCGAATTTTTTGTTGAAAGCTTTTGCAAATTTTCGTACAAAATCGGTTTTTTTTCTTGCTAAAAAATGTAAATTTTCAGTCACATTTCATCGAAAATTTTCCTGAAAAAGAATTTTTTCGAGCAGAAATTTCAAAATTTCTCTTTAAATTGTCCAAGTTTTTGTAGAAAAATTCGAATTTTTCGTTGAAACTTGCAATTTTTCGTACAAAATTGCTTCTTTTCTAGCAAAAAAAGCGAATTTTCACTCACATTTCGTCCAAAATTTTGCTGAAAAAAAGTTTCTTCAACAGAAATTTCAATTTTTTTCTTTGAATTCTTCTGGAAAAATATTCCGAATTTTCGTAGAAAAATGCGTTTTCGCGTGGAAAATTCGGATTTTTCGTTGAACCTTGTAAATTTTTGTGCAAAAGTGCTTTTTTTCTGGCTAAAAATGCGGATTTCGACTCACATTTTGTCGAAAATTTTGCTGAAAAAGATTTTTTTTTAGCGGAAGTCTCAATTTTTTTTCTTGGTATTTCTGTAAAAAATGTTTTTTTTACTGAAAAATTCGAATTTTTGGTTGGATTTTGCTGAAATTTTTGCAAATTTTCGTACAAAATTGCCTTTTTTCTGGCAAAAAAATGCAAATTTCCCGTCGCATTTCGCCAAAAATTTTCCCATAAAAGATTTTTTATGAGCGGAAAATCCAATTTTTCCTTCAAATTCTTGCAGCAAATTATCGGAAATTTTCAGGAAAACTGTTTTTTCAAGAGTGCAAAATTCGAATTTTGTTGGAAATTTTAGAAATTTTTTCCAAAAAAAAATTGACTTTTTCTTTGAAAAAATGCAAATTTTTCATCAAAATTTCGTTGAAAATTTTGTTGAAAAAAATTTTTTCAGTAAAAAATTCGTCTTTTATCGTCGAAAATTTTACAAATTTCTGTACAAAATTGCTTTTTTTCTAGTAAAAAATGAAAATTTTTAATCATATTTCATCAAAATTTTGTTTGAAAAAGATTTTTTCAGCAGAAATGATAATTTTTTTTTTAAATTCTTGAAATTTCTGTTGAAAAAATTTTTTTTCAAATTTGAAAATTCGACTTTTTTGTCGCAAATTTCACAACTTTCCGTAAACAGTTGCTTTTTTTCTAGCAAAAAATGCGAATTTTTCAATCATATTTCGTCAAAAATTTTGCTGAAAAATATTTTTTTTAGCGGAAGTCTCAATTTTTTTCTTTGAATTCTTGAAAATTCTGTAAAAAAAATATTTTTTTGCGAAAAATTCGAATTTCTTTGTTGAAAATTTTACAAATTTCTGTACAAAAATTGTTTTTTTCTAGCAAAAACGCGAATTTTTTATCATTTTTTTATTTCTTGCAGAAAATTCTCCAAATTTTTGAAAAAAAAAAATGTTTTTTAAGTGAAAAATCCGAATTTTCGGCTGAATTTCGATTAAGAAATTTGGTAAAAAAATCTTTTTCTCGGCACAAAGTTCAAGTTAAGGTTGAATTTTTAAAAAAATTTCCTATTTTCGATAGAAAAATTCGAATTTTTGCTAAAATTCCGTCAAAAATTTTCTAAATTTCAGGGAAAAAAGTTTTTTTGAGCAGAAAATTCTAATTTATGGCTAGATTTTTGTACAATATGCATAATGCTTTTTCAACACTTTTCGGAAAAATCGCATTTGAAAAGCTGAAAAAAATCACAAAAAAATTATGAATTTTTTACTTTTCAAATTAAATTTCTAAATTTACTCAAAAAATTTATATTTTACACGTCTTTTTCGAGATTCGCCATACATTTATATATATAATTCATTAAGACGGTATAAAAAATTAAATTTACGCAAATTAGAATCGCAATTAAATTAAAAAAATAAATATTTCAAAAAATCGAAAAAAAACTTGAAATTTAATTTTTTTTTGAAAAAAAATTCAAATTGAAATATTTTTCGAAAAAAATTTAAATTTTAATTTTTTTTCAAAAAAAAAATTAAATTGAATTTTCCTCAAAAAATTTAAATTAAAATTAAATTAATTTTTCATTTAAATTATGCTTCGCCGCCATTGTAAGCGTAATCGGCTTTATTATGCATAATTAATTGATCGTCGACGAAATAAAAACTGTCCGATTTAGTTTCGTAAGGGCTGTGAATCATTTGTTGAACTAAAAAACAAAAAAAAATTTTTAATTAAATTTTTTGGTTAAATTTCATAAAAAAATTGTCGAATTTTTTGAAAAAATGAAAAAAAAAATTAAAAATTTTTTGACCAGAAAATCATATTTTTTTGGCAAAATTTAAAAAAAAATTTTTCAAGTAGAAAACTGCAATTTTCGGCTCAAATTTCATCAAAAATTCGACGGAAAAAAAACATTTTTTCCTGCAAGAAATTCAAATTTTCGGTTAAATTTCATAAAAAATTTGCGGAATTTTTTCCCAACAAAAAATTTTTTCAGCAGAAAATGTCAATTTTCGGCTAAATTTCATCAAAATTTAGCAAAAATTTTCTTTAATAATTTTGCAAATTTTTGACAAAAATTTTTTTTAAGCAGAAAACTGCAATTTTTGGCCTCAAATTTCATCAAAAATTTGACGAAAAAAAAACATCCTGCAAGAAATTTAAATTTTCGATTGGATTTAATGGAAAATTCGCGGAATTTTTCCCAAAAAATTTTTTTAAAGCAGGAAATGTCAATTTTGGGCTGAATTTCATAAAAAAAATAAATTTTTCCCCCCAAGAAATTCAATTTTTCGGTTAAATTTCATGAAAATTTTTTACAAAAAAAAATTTTTTAGGCAGAAAATATCAATTTTCGGCTAAATTTTATCAAAAATTTAGCAAAAAATCAACTTTTTCTCAGCAAGAAATTCAATTTTTCGGTTGAGTTTAATGAAAAATTTGCGGAATTTTTCACAAAAAAATTTTTTTAAGCAGAAAACTGCAATTTTTGGCTCAAATTTCATCAAAAAGTTAGCAAAAAAAAACAACTTTCTTCAGCAAGAAATTCAAATTTTCGATTAAATTTCATAAAATGTTTGCGGAATTTTTTTCAAAAAAAAATTTTTTAGGCAGAAAATATCAATAATTTTCGGCTAAATTTCGTCAAAAATTCAGCAAAAAATCAAATTTTTTCCGCAAGAAATTCAATTTTCTGGTTAAATTTCATAAAAAATTCTCGAATTTTTTGAAAAAATGAAAAAAATTGAAAACATCTTTTCGAAAAAAAAAATTTTTTGACCAGAAAATCATATTTTTTGGCTAAATTTCATCAATAATTTTGCAAATTTATTCCAAAAATTTTTTTAAAGCAGAAAACTGCAATTTTTGGCTCAAATTTCATCAAAAAGTTAGCAAAAAAACAACTTTTTCTCAGCAAGAAATTCAATTTTTCGGTTGAGTTTAATGAAAAATTTGCGGAATTTTTCACAAAAAAATTTTTTTAAGCAGAAAACTGCAATTTTTGGCTCAAATTTCATCAAAAAGTTAGCAAAAAAAAACAACTTTCTTCAGCAAGAAATTCAAATTTTCGATTAAATTTCATAAAATGTTTGCGGAATTTTTTTCAAAAAAAAATTTTTTAGGCAGAAAATATCAATAATTTTCGGCTAAATTTCGTCAAAAATTCAGCAACAAATCCACTTTTTTCCGCAAGAAATTCAATTTTCTGCTTAAATTTCATAAAAAATTGTCGAATTTTTTTAAAAATAGAAAAAAAAAATTCAAAACATCTTTTCGAAAAAAAAATTTTTGACCAGAAAATCATATTTTTTGGCTAAATTTTATCAATAATTTTGCAAATTTTTTCCAAAAATTTTTAAGCAGAAAGCTGCAATTTTTGGCTTAAATTTCATCAAAAATTCAGCAAAAAAAACAACTTTCTTCAGCAAGAAATTCAAATTTTCTGTTAAATTTCATGAAATGTTTGCGGAATTTTTTCCAAAAAAAAAATTTTTTAGGCAGAAAATATCAATTTCGGCTAAATCGGCTAAATTTCATCAAAATCGGCTAAATTTCATCAAAAATTTAGCAAAAAATCAACTTTTTTCAGCAAGAAATTCAATTTTTCGGTTGGATTTAATGAAAAATTTGCATAATTTTTCACAAAAAAAATTTTTTAAAGCCGAAAATTCAGTCAATTTTCGGCTGGATTTCATCAAAAAATCTACTTTTTTCAGCAAGAAATTCAATTTTCCGATTAAATTTCATGAAAAATTTTTACAAAAAACAACTTTTGTAAAACAGAAAATCCCAATTTTCGGATGAATTTCGTGAAAATTTTTTTGGAATTTTCCAAAAAAATTGTTTTTTTTGAGCAGAAAATTTCAATTTCCGGCTTAGATTTCATCAAAAATTAAACAAAAAAACAAATTTTTTCGAGCAATAACTTCAACTTTTAGGTAAAATTTCGTAAAAATTTTTAGCAAAGTTTTTGAAAAAAAAGACTTTTTTGAGCAGAAAATTTAACTTTTCGGCTAAATTTCATCAAAAAATTTTCAAAAAAGCTTTTTTGAGCAAAAATTCAACTATGGTCAAATTTCGTAGAAAATTTTGTAAATTTTTTTTTGTGCATAAAATTCAACTTTTAGGTCAAACTTTTCCGGAAATTCTGCAATTTTTTTGGAAATAAACATTTTTAAAGCAGAAAATTTCAAATTTCGGCTGAATTCTAAAGAAAAATTTTGAAAAAAAAAGATTTTTTTTCAGCACACAAATTCAAGTTTTCGGTTAAATTTCACCAAAAAATTTCCAAATTTTTCGAAAAAATCTTTCTTCAAGAAAAAAAATTTCGTCAAAAATTTGGCAAATTTAAAAAAAAAAACATTTTTGAGAAGAAAGTTTCCATTTTTTCGACTAAATTCCATCAAATATCCTGCTATTTTTTGCTTTTTTAAAGCAAAAAATTTCAATTTTCGGCAGAATTTTAAAGAAAAATTTCGAAAAACAAATTTTTTTTCAGCACAAAAATTCAAGCTTTCAGTTGAATTTTCTCAAAAAATTTTTAAATTTTCGTGAAAAAGTTTTTTTAAGCAGAAAATTACAAATTTTTGGCCTAGAATTCATCAAAAATTTTTCAAAAAAACTATTTTTTGAGCAAAAAAGTCAACTTTTAGGTCAAGTTTCCTCCAAAATTTTGCAATTTTTTGGCTTTTTTAAAGCAGAAAATTTCAATTTTCGGCAAAATTTTGTCAAAAAACAGAAAAAACTCACTCAAATCTTCTGGCAATTGAGGAAATTCGTAGATATGTTCGCAGGTATTTTTCGAATTTGGTATACAAAAACCGAATTCGAAATCGAAACTTTTCAACAACTTATCGCGGAAAAAATGACGTTCGATCATACGAAATTTGTTGACCGGTCGATCGCCTACCGTGAATTCGACGCTAAAATTGCGAAAAAAATTTTTTTTTGTAACATTTTCCAACCATTTTTAATAAAATTTAACTAAAAATTCGAATTTTTTGCTCAAAAAAAGTTTTTTTTTGTACAATTTTCGATTAACTTTTGACGAAATTTAACCAAAAAAATTGAATTTTTTGTTCAAAAAGGCTATTTTCCTGCAAAATTTTTGATTGCATTTGAGAGGAAATTCGGATTTTCTGCACAAAAAACATTTTTGGCAAAAATTTTTGATAGAATCTATAAGCCAAAAATTCAAATTTTCTGCTCAAAAAAGTTTTTTCTTTGTAAAATTTGCAATTAATTTCTGATGAAATTTAATCAAAAGATGGAATTTTCTGCTCAAAAAAGCTCTTTTCTGCAAAATTTTCGATTAATTTTTGATGAAATTTAATTAGAAAAAATTGAATTTTTGGCATAAACGCTTCTTTGGCTAAATTTTTGATTAAATATGGGCCTCAAATTGAAATTTTCTGCTCGGAAAAGATTTTTCTTGGAAAATTTTTGACTAATTTTTGATGAAATTTTGATCAAAATATTAAATTACTTGCTCAAAAATGCTCTTTTTCAGCAAAATTGTCCAGAAATATAATGCAAAATTTGATTTTTTTGCTCAAAAAAGTTGTTTTTTTTGGAAAAAAATTTTGACGATATTTAATCAAAAGTATGTTTGCCACTCAAAATTGCTTTTTTTTGCAAAATTTTCATGTAACTCGACCAAAATTTTTAATTTTCTACTCAAAAAAGGACTTTTTTTTGCAAAGTTTTTCGATGTAATTCACCCAAAAAGTTGAATTTTCCGCTCGAAAAAGTTGTTTTGTAAAATTTTTGCTGAGAAATGCTCTTTTTTAAATTTTTCATGAAATTCAACTGAAGAATTGAGTTTTTCGTTATAAAAAGCTTTTTTTCCAGGAAAATTTCTGATGAAATTCAACCAAAAAGTTGAATTTTATGCTCGAAAAAGCTCTTTTATTGCGAAATTTTTAATGAAATTCAGCCGAAAATTGACATTTTCTGCTCAAAATGCTCTTCTTTTTAAAACTTTTGCTGAAATTTAACAAAAATATTGCATTTTCTGCTCAAAAATGCTGTATTTTTGTAGAATTTTCGATAGAATCGAACCGAAAATTCGCATTTTCTGCTGAAAAATTCTCTTTTTTTCAAAAATCTTTTGGCGGAATTTAACGAAAAAAATTGAATTTTTTGCTCAAAAAATTTTTTTTCTGCAAAATTTCTGGCCAAAAAGTTGAGTTTTCTGCTTGAAAAAAAGTTTTTGTTCAAAAAAATTTTCGACAAAATGCAATTAAAAATTTGAATTTCCGGCATAAAATATAACTTTTTTTCTGCGAAATAATTAATTTTTCATAAAATTAATTGAATTTAAAAATTCTAAAAATGATTTTTTTTGCGTTTATTTCTTTTTTTTCAAAATTTTTAATTTTAGTTTTAAAAAATTTTTCAATTTTTGGAAATTTTGAAATTTTAAATTTTTTCAAATTTTAATTTTTTTCAATTAAATTTACGTGGCGCCGACGTGCTTTAGACGTAGAAATTGCGGCGTAAATTGGTAACGTACGAAACGACCGCAATTCGGATCGATCGCTTCTTCTATTGATTGTTCGTAATCGTCGAGATCATCGTCTAAAAAAATTTAAAAATTTAAAAATTCAAAAAAAATAAAAAATTTGAAAATATAAAAAAAATTTAAAAAAAAAATAAAAAATTTGAAAATTAAAAAAAAATTCAAAAAAGTCGAAAAATTTTAAAAAATAAAAAAAATTTGAAATTTTTAAAATTTTTGGGAAAAATTTATAATTTTTTTTTCGTCTAAATTTTCATTTACCGCACGGAGGTTTAGCAATTTCGAATAAAATAACACCGGTGTCTAAATCGCGAATTTTAAATCTTGTAAATTCGATATCGTAAACGTTGGCGTCCGGCCGACAAAGATAAGCTAAAAAAAAATTAAAAAAAAAAAAAATAAAAATAATAAAAGAAATGACAAAAAAAAAATTGTTAATTTTCCAAAGTTTTTCACATTTTCATTAAATTTTGGAATTTTATTCCATAAAAAACGCGTTTTTCTACAAAATTTTGCAAAATTTTCCACGAAATTTAACCAAAAATTCGAATTTTCCGCCTTGAAAAAATATTTTTCTGTAGAAATTTACGCGAATTTGGTCGTAAATTTTGCAAAATTTTAGACTTTTTGGATTCAAAATTTGAATTTTTGGTGAAATTCGTTTTAAAATTTTTCAAATAATCTTTTGACTTAAATTTTGAAAAATTTTAAAATTTTTTGAGCACCAAATTTAAATTAAACGTGAAATTCATCAAAAATAACGCAAAAAAATTAATTTTTTTACCGAATTTTTGGTCATTTTTTGACTATTTGAATTCAAAATTCGACTTTTAAGGTGAAATTCATTAAAAATTATACAAAAAAAAAATAAACTTCTCGTCGAATTTTCAAAAACTTTGGACGCAATTTATAAGCTAAATTTTGTGCTCAAAAAGTCTAAAATTTTGCAGAAAAAATTGATTTTTTTGAAAAATTTTCAATGGATTTCACCTTAAAATTCGAATTTTGAATTCGAAAAGTCTAAAATTTTGCATAATTTCAAAAAAAAAATTGATTTCTTCCATAATTTTTTATAATTTCCACCTTAAAATTGGAATTTTGAATTCAAAAAAGTCTAAATTTTTACAAAATTTGGGAAAAAAGTTGAATTTTTGAAAAATTTTTAATGAATTTCAACTTAAAATTCGAATTTCGAATTCAAAAAGTCTAAAATTGTGCAAAATTTGAGAAAAAAGTTAATTTTTTTGCATAATTTTTAATATATATAACCTAAAATTCGAATTTTGAATTCAAAAATCTAAAATTCTGCAAAATTTAAGAAAAAAATATTGATTTTTTGAATAATTTTTAATAAATTCCACCTAAAATTCGAAGTTGAAAAAAGTTTAAAATTTTGCCAAATTTTATATACAACTTGAGAAAAAAATGGTTTTTTGCAAAATTTTTAAAGAAATGACCGAAAATTCGAATTTAAAAAAAGTCGAAAATTTTGCAAAATTTGGAAAAAATGGAATTTTTTGCCAAATTTTCAATAAAACCTGCCTTAAAATTCGAATGTTGAATTCAAAAAATCTGAAATTTTTCAAAATTTAACAGGAAAAGTTAATTTTCCTGCAAAATTTTCAATGAATTTCACCTGAAAATTCGAATTTTGCATTCGAAAAGTTCAAAATTTGGCATAATTCCAGTAAAAAATTGACTTTTCTACAGAATTTTTGATGAATTTCATATTGAAATTCGAATTTTAAAATTTAAAAAGTCTAAAATTTTACAAAATTAGAAAAAAAAGTTGATAATTTTTAAAATTTTAAAAAAATTTCAAATTAAAAATTTTACTTTTAGTTATATTAGTCAATCGTAGAACGTCGTCGGGGCAAACGTTATTCGTACTTAAAACCATTTCTTGCGTTTTCCCGCCTTCGTTTTTAGGCCTCATAAAAAATGCTGAAAAAAGGAAAAAATTAAAAAAAAATTCGAAAATTAAATTTTAAAGTGACAAAAAAAATAATTTTTAATTTTTCCAGTTTTTCTAAAAATCATGATTTTTCCAGCATAAAATTAAAATTTTTGGTTAAATTTAGTTGACAATTTTAGAAATTTTCGCCGAAAAATGCTCTGTTTAAGCAAAAAATTCGAATTTTTGCTGGAATTTTATCGAAAACTTCACAAATTCTCGCAGAAAAATGATTTTTTCGGCGTGAAATTCTAATTTTTGGTTGAATTTCGTTCAAAATTTGCTGAATTTTCGCAGAAAAATGCTTCTTCAAGGCGAAAAATTCCAAATTTTGCTTAAATTTCGTTGTAAATTCCACAAATTCCCGCGGAAAAAATTTAAATTTTCGATAAAATTTTTCAAATTTCCGTAGAAAAATGCGTTTTTTTGCTAAAATTACAATTTTTAGTTATATTTCGTTAAAATTTTCCGAAATCCTAAACAAAAAATTTTTCGAGCAAAAAATTCTAATTTTTCGGTTGAATTTCGTCATAAATTCTGCAAAATTTTGGACCATAAAATCATTTTTCGAGCGAAAAATTCGAATTTTGGGTTGAATTTCGTCTAAAATTTCCGAAAATTCTTAAACAAAAAAGCATTTTTAGAGCGAAAAACTTGAATTTTCAGTTCAGTTTCGTCCAAAATTTTGCAAAAATCGACATGAAAAGCTTTTTTTGGACGAAAAATTCGAATTTTCGGTTGAATTTTGTCGGAAATTATACAAAATTCTGTATAAAAAAAACATTTTCTGAGGGGAAAATTCAACCTTTGGTTAATTTTCGTGGAAATTTTGCGGAAATTCTACATAGAAAAAAAGCTTTTTTTAACCAAAAATTCAAATTTTTGGTTGAATTTTGCGAAAATTCTACACAAAAGAAGCTTTGTTGAGCGTAAAATTGACATATTTTGGATGAATTACGTCGAAAATTTTCCGAAAATTCTGCAGAAAAAAAAGTTTCGAGCGAAAAATTTGAATTTTCGGTTGAATTTCAACAGAAATTTTCCAAAATTTTACATGGAAAAAAGGCATTTTTTGAGCCAAAAATTCAATTTTTGAGTCAAATTCCGTGAAAATCTTCGCAAAAATTCAACAGAAAAAAGCATTATAGAGGTAAAAATTCGAATTTCTGGTTAGATTTATTCAAAAACCGCAAAATTTTTGAGCAAAAAAACCATGTTTAAAGCGAAAAAATAGAATTTTCCCCAAAAATTGGGCAGAAAAAAATAATGTGAATGAAGAATTCGAATTTTTCGCTTGAATTTCGTCCAAAATTTCGGAAATTTTGGAGAGCGCAAAATTCAAATTTTTGGTTGAATTTACTAAAAAAATTATCCAAAATTTTTGAGCAAAAATAAATTTTTTAAAGCGGTAAATTCGAATTTTTCCTAAAAATTCCGCAGTAAAAATATTCTAAACGTAAAAATTCGAATTTTTCGGTTGAATTTCGTCAAGAATTCCGCGGAATTTTGCGGAAAAATAGCATTTATCGAGCGAAAAATATGAATTTAGCGTTACATTTGATCAAAAATTCTGCAAAATTTTGCGAAAAAAGCTTCTTCGGTCGGAAAATTGTCAAAAATTCAAATTTTTGGTTGGAATTTGTCAAGAAATTTTTAAATTTGGCCCACAAAAAATCTTTTTTTGAGCGAAAAATTCATATTTGGCGCTAGATTTCGTCAAAAATTCTACAGAAAAAAAGTAATTTTGAGCGAAAAATTCGAATTTTCGGTTGAATTTCGTCGAAAATTGTTCAAAAGTCTTTCCAAGAACAGCTTTTTTGGGCGAAAATTTCGAATTTTAGTTCAATGTGGTCCAAAATTTTGCAAAATTTTAGATAAAAAATTTTTTTGAGCGAAAAATTCAATTTTTTGGTCGAATTCCGTCAAAATTATCCCCAAAAATTCAGCAGAAAAAAAAACATTTTTTGAGCGCAAAATTCGAATTTTTGGTTGAATTTGCTCAAAAATTCTCCAAAATTTTTGAGCAAATTTTCAGCTGAAAATTCGAATTTTCCCTAAAAATTCTGCGGAAGAAAAAAATTCTAAACGGGAAATTCAAATTTTCCGATTGAATTTCGTTCAAAATTACAAAATTTTTGAAGCAAAATAATATTTTTTGAGCGGAAAAATTCGAATTTTGCGTTAAATTTTGTTTAAAATTCTGCAAAACTTTGCGGAAAAAAAACGTTCTCTGACCGAAAAATTGGGATTTCGCTAAAAATTCCGCAGAAAAAAAATTTTCTGAACTGAAAAATCTAATTTTTCGTTTAAAAATCGTCCCAAAGTCACCAATTGTTCTTGTGAAAATTCGAATTTCTGGTTGAATTTCGTCAAAACTATGCAAAATTTTGCGGAAAAGAAGTTCTCCGACCGAAAAATTGAAATTTTCGCTCAAAATTATGCAGAAAAAGATATTTTAAACGAAAAATTCGAATTTTTCGGTTAAATTTCGTCCAAAATCCAACGAAATTTCCCGCAAAATTCGAATTTCTGGTTGAATTTAGTCAAAAATTTTCCAAAATTTTGCGGAAAAAATTCTTCGATCGGAAAATTGGAATTTTCCCTAAAAATTCCGCAGAAAAAATATTCTAAACGCGAAATTCGAATTTTTCGGTGTAATTTTATCCAAAATGCGTCAATATTCCGATTCCCCGCAAAATTCGAATTTCGTCAAAAATTCTGCGATATTTTGCGGAAAAAAAGCTTCTTCGACCGGAAAATTGGAATTTCCACCGAGAATCATGTGGAAAAAATATTCTAAACGGAAAATTCGAATTTTTAGGTTAAATTTCGTTGAAATTGAACAATATGTTGCGAAAAAGCGCCGGAGGAGGCGCCGCGAAAGAGGAAACAAAATCGCGCGAGCGGAAATTCCGTCGATCAGAAAACCACAGTAAACATAGTTGAATTGTGCTGCTATAGCGACAAACGCCTAACAGTAAAACCTTGCGCATCAAATCAAAAAACTGACACAAAACTAATAGTTCTAAAATTTAATTCATTCTCAACAAATTGGAATTTATTTTTTCATAATTTGAATCACATCTTCGTCGGCCAAACAGTGATTGACGCCGACGCGTTGAGGCGAAAATTTCGGACTTTGACCCCAAACGATGGCGTATTTAAATTGTTGAACCAAACTTTTGTGCACCAATTGGCAAGCATTTTCTACAGTAGACTGACCTTGCCTGAAAAGTAAGTTCAAAATTTAAAAAATTTGAAAAGCGAGTTACAAATTTTTTTTGTAAAATCTACAGTAAGCTGACGTCGCCTGAAAAGTAAGTTCAAAAAAAAATTTGAAAAGCAAGTTACAAATTTGTTTCAGCAAAATCTACAGTAAACTAACCATGACTGGGAGGTAAGTTCGAAAAAAATTTTGCAAAGCAAGTTACAGTTTTTTTAAATCTACAGTAAACTGAGCATGCCTGAAAACTAAGTTCAAAAAAAATTTGAAAAGCAAGTTACAAAATTTTTTTCCCAAAATTTACAGTAAACTGACCTCGCCTGAAAGGCAAGTTCAAAAAAAAATTGAAAAGCAAGGTACAAATTTTTTTGCAAAATCTACAGTAGACTGAACTTGTTTAAAAAGTAAGTTCAAAAAACTTTGGAAAGCAAGTTACAAATTTTTTTTTCTAAAATCTACAGTAAACTGACCTCGCCTGAAAAGTAAGTTCAAAAAAAAATTGAAAAGCAAGTTACAAAATTTATTTTTCTTGTAAAATCTACAGTAAACTGATCTGGCCTGAAAAGCAAGTTCAAAAAAAAAATTGAAAAGCGAGGTACAAATTTTTTTGCAAAATCTACAGTAGACTGAACTTGTTTAAAAAGTAAGTTCAAAAAAATTTGGAAAGCAAGTTACAAATTTTTTAAACTCTACAGTAAACTGAACATGCCCGGAAAGTAAGTACAAAAAAATT
Source organism: Romanomermis culicivorax (assembly GCA_963922205.1). NCBI lineage: Eukaryota > Metazoa > Nematoda > Enoplea > Mermithida > Mermithidae > Romanomermis > Romanomermis culicivorax. Next base: position 376,633 of record CAWUHX010000168.1, on the reverse strand, counting down.
CGAAGAGCAAACATTTTTTTCTTTCAAAATCTACAGTAAACTGACTTCGCCTGAAATGTAAGTTCAAAAAAATTTGAAAAGCAAGTTACAAAATTTTTTTTCTTGTAAAATCTACAGTAAACTGACCTCGCCTGAAAAGTACGCTCAAAAAAAATTTGAAAAGCAAGTTACAAAATTTTTTTCCTAAAATCTACAGTAAGTTAACTTTGCGTGAAAAGTAAGTTCAAAAAAAATTGAAAAGCAAGTTACAAATTTTTTTTTCTAAAATCTACAGTAAACTGACCTCGCTTGAAAAGTAAGTTAAAAAAAATTTGAAAAGCAAGTTACAAAATTTTTTAAATCTACAGTAAAGTAGCTCCGCCTGAAAGGTAAGTTCAAAAAAAAGATATGAAAAGCAAGTTACAAATTTTTGTCGTCTAAAATCTACAGTAAACTGACATAGCCTGAAAAGTAAGTTCAAAAAAAAAATTTTAAAAGTAAGTTACAAAATTTTTTGTAAAATCTACAGTATACCTCAAAATTAGCGCGTTTTCCGGCTCCAAATCGGGCGGTTGGCCGGGTTTTTTGGTGTAAATACGAATTAAATTCAACGTCGACCATAAACGTTCCAATAAATAATCTAAATTTAAATTTAAATTGCAACTTATCACGACGCTATGTTCCAAACGAGCCAAACGATCAACTTCTTCCATGCAAATTTGATCGATTTTGTTGTAAACGTATAAACACGGCATGTAAACTCGATTTCCTGAAAAAAAGTGTAAAGTTGTCGGTTTACTGTAGACACAAAAACTGAAAAGTGTAAAGTTATTGGATTATTGTAGCCACAAAAACTGAAAAATTGCAGAAAAATTTCAGTGTAAAGTGCTTGAAAAATTGCATTCGGTTAGCCGGCACAGTGTAAAGTTGATTGGAAATTGTATAGAAATTTTGATGTAAAGTGTTTGACCATTATTACATTTTGCTGTAAATACGCATGCGGAGGCGGTTACCAGAAAAGTGTAAACTTGACTGAAAATTGTATGAAAATTCAAGAAACCTGTTAGATTACTGTAGCCAAAAAGGGAAAATTGTAAATAAATTTCAGTGTAAAGTGCTTTAAAAATTGAATTTTGTTGTAAACACGCAAGTAGAATAGATCTCCTGTAAAAAAGTGTAAAGTTGTTGCATTACTGTAGTCACAAAAACTGAAAAGTGTAAAGTTATTGGACTACTGTGTAGTAAAAAATCGCAAAATTGAAGAGAAATTTTAGTGTAAAGTGCTTGAAAAATTGCATTCGGTTAGCCGGCACAGTGTAAAGTTGATTAGAAATTCTATAGAAATTTTGATGTAAAGTGTTTCACCATTATTACATTTTGCTGTAAATATGCATGCAGAGGCGGTTACCAGAAAAGTGTAAACTTGACTGAAAATTATATAAAAATTCAAGAAACTTGTTGGATTACTGTAGCCAAAAAGGGAAAACTGTAAATAAATTTCAGTGTAAAGTGCTTTAAAAATTGAATTTTGTTGTAAACACGCAAGTAGAATATATCTCCTGTAAAAAGTGTAAAGTTGTTGCATTACTGTAGCCAGAAAAACTGAACAGTGTAAACTTATTGGATTATTGTAGCCACAAAAACTGAAAAATTGCAGAGAAATTTCAGTGTAAAGTGCTGTAATAATTGAATTTTGTTGTAAACACGCATGTAGACTCGATTTCCTGGAAGAAGTGTAAAGTTGTCGCATTACTGTATCCAGAAAAAATTGAAAAGTGTAAAGCTATTGAATTACTATGGTAAAAAATCTGAAAATTGTAAAGAAATTTTAGTGTAAAGTGCTTGCAAAATATTGCATTTCGTTGTAAACACGCATGTAGACAAGATTTCCTGGAAAAAAGTGTACAGTTCTTGGATTATTATAGCCTTAAAAACTGAAAAGTGTAAACTTGTTCGATTACTGTAGCCAGAAAAACTGAAAAGTGTAAAGTTGTTGCATTACTGTAACCAGAAAAACTGAAAAGTGTAAAGTTATTGGATTATTGTAGCCACAAAAACTGAAAAATTGCAGAGAAATTTCAGTGCAAAGTGCTCTAAAAATTGAGTTTTGTTGTAAGCACGCATGTAGACTCGATTTCCTGGAAGAAGTGTAAAGTTGTCGCATTACTGTAGCCAGAAAAAAATTGAAAAGTGTAAAGCTATTGAATTACTATGGTAAAAAAATCTGCAAATTGTATAAATTTTAGTGTAAAGTGCTTGCAAAATATTGCATTTCGTTGTAAACACGCATGTAGACTCGATTTCCTGGAAAAAAGTGTAAAGTTGTCGGATTACTGTGTCCAGAAAACACTGGAAAGTGTATAGTTATTGGATTACTGTAGTCAAAAAATCGGGAAATTGTAGTGTAAAGTGCTTGAAAAATCGCATTTACTTGTAAACATTCGTGTTAACTCGGTTTTCTGGAAAAGTGTAAAGTAGTCGGACTACTGTAGCCGGAAAAGCTGAAAAGTGTAAACTTGTTGAATTACTGTAGCCAGAAAAAATGAAAGTGTAAGCTTGTTGGATTAATGTAGTCCAAAAAAACTGGGAACTTGTAGTGTAAAGTGTTTGTAAACATGCATCTAAATTCGATTTCCTGGAAAAAAGTGTAACGTTTTCGGATTACTGTAGTCAGAAAAACTGAATAGTGTAAACTTGATGGATTACTGTAGTTCAGAAAAACTAGGAAATGTAGTGTAAAGTGCTTGTAAACATGCATCTAAACTCGATTTCCTGGAGAGAGGTGTAAAGTTGTTGCATTACTGTAGCCCTAAAAAATGGGAAATTATAGAGAAATTTTAGTGTAAAGTGCTCCAGAAATTGACACATTCCGGTGTCAATTTCTGTCCAAACTAGATTTCATGGAACAGTGTAAAGTTTATAGTAAATTTTATAGAAATTTTGATGTAAAGTGCTGCACAAATTCAGAAAAACTTGGACTTTTCTGTAAATTTGCATGTAAACTCGATTTCCTAAAAAAGTATAAAGTTATTGGATTACTGTAGCGAAAAAACTAGGAAATTGTAGAGAAATTCTGGTGTGGAGTGCGTTGGAAATTAAATTTTGTTGTAAATACGCATGTAAACTAGGTTTCCTGGAAAAAAGTGTAAAGATGTTGGATAACTGTAGCTCCGAAAAAGTGGAAAATTGTTGTGAAATTTTAGTGTAAAGTGCTTGACAAATGTTGCATCTCGTTGTAAATATGTATGCAGAAGCGGTCACCTGAGAATTGTAAATTTGATTGCAAATTGTATGAACATTTTAGTGTAAAGTGCTTGCAAAATATCACATTTCGTTGTAAACACGCATGTAAACTCGATTAGCTGGAGCAGTGTGAAGTTAATAATAAATTTTAGTGTAAAGTGCTTTAGGAATTGATACATTGGGGTATAAATATGCATCCAAACTAGACTTCCTGGAACAATGTAAAATTTATTGTAAATTGTACAGAAATTTTAATGTAAAGTGCTTCAGCAATTGAGAAAAATTTGAATTTTGCTGTAAATACGCATGCAAACTCGATTAATTGGAAAAAGTGTAAAGTTGATAAATTACTGTAGCTTCAAAAAACTGGAAAATGGTACATAAATCTCAGTGTAAAAAATGCTTTAAAAATTGCATTTTGTTGTAAATATGCATGCAGAATCGTTTACCTGGAAAAAGTGTAAAGTTCTTGGATTACTGTAGTCAAAAAACTGGGAAATTGTAGAGGACTTTAAGTGTAAAGTGCTCTAAAAAACTGCATTTTGTCGTAAATATGCATTTAAACTCGAATTTCTAAAAATGTGTAACGTTGTTGGATTACTGTAGGCAAAAAAAGGGGAAATTGTATAGAAAGTTTAGTGTGAAGTGCTTGCAAAATATTACATTTTGTTGTGAATATGCATGTTAACTCAATATCCTGGAAAAAAGTGTAAAGTTGTTGGATTACTGTAGCTCCGAAAAAACGGAAAAATTGTTGAGAAATTTCAGTGTAACGTGCTTTGAGAGAATCAAATTTCGTTGTAAACATGCATGCAAACTGGTACAGTGTTGAGTTAATCTCGAATTCTAAAGACATTTTAGTGTAAAGTGCTTGAAGATTTGACAAATAGTGCTTTTCGTTGTAAACATGCATGTAAACTCGGTTACCTGGAGCCATGTAAAGTTGATTGAAAATTGTATAGAAATTCTAGTGTAAAGTGCTTGAAAAATTAACAAAAATTGAAATTTTTTCGAAAAATTTTGTAAAGCTTTTCAAACAAATTTGATCACTATGGTTGTAAACTTGTAAAAAACTCCATTTCGCTACAAAAGTGTAAAGTTGATTCATTACTGTTAATTTACAAAAACTGCGAAAATTAAATGGTTCATGTAGAGTCAACGAAAATTTTTGCGAAAAAATATTGAATTTCATTGTAAAATTTTGAAATCATTAGTTCTATGCAAATTTTGTTCTGATTCCCTGGAAAAGTGTAAAGTTGATTAATTATTGTAGCCAAAAGTAGAAGCAAAATTTCGAACTTTCAAGAGCATGTATGTAAATTCGAGATGTTGTTAATCAATTTAGTGTAAAATTTACATTTTTTGTTGTAAAGCGATAATTATGCAAATTTTTATTGTAAAGCGATATTTGTGTAAATTATTTGCTGTAAAGCAATATTTATGCAAAATTTTTGTTTTAAAGCAAATTTATGCAAATTTTCTGTTGTAAAGCGATATTTAGGTAATTTTTTTTTGTTTTAAATCAAAATTTATGTAAATTTTTTGTTGTAAAGCAACTTTTATGCTAATTTTTTGTTGTAAATGAAATGCAATATTCATGTAAATTTTTGTTGCAAGGCGATATTTATGCAAATTTTTGTTGTAAAGTATGCAAACTCTTGGTGTAAAGTAATATTTATGCAAATTTTTGTTGTAAAGTATGCAAACTCTTGGTGTAAAGTAATATTTATGCAAATTTTTGTTGTAAAGTATGCAAACTCTTGATGTGAAGTAATATTTATGCAAATTTTTTGTTTCAAAGTGCTATTTATGCAAATTTTTTTTGTTGTAAAGTGATATTTATGCAAATTTTTTGTTGTAAAGCAACTTTTATGCAAATTTTTTGTTGTAAATGAAATGCAATATTTATGTAAATTTTTGTTGCAACGCGATATTTATGCAAATTTTTTTTATGTAAAGCAAAATTTATGCAAATCTTTGTTGTAAAGGAAATGCAATATTCATACAAATTTTTGTTCTAAAGTATGCAAACTTTTGGTGTAAAGCGATATTTATGCAAATTTTTTGTTGTAAAGCAACTTCATGCAAATTTTTTGTTGTAAACGAAATGCAATATTTATGCAAATTTTTGTTGCAAGGCGATATTTATGCAAAATTTTGTTGCAAAGTATGCAAACTTTTGGTGTAAAGCGGTATTTATGCAAATTTTTTGTTGTAAATCAACTTTTATGCAAATTTTTTGTTGGAAATGCAATATTTATGTAAATTTTTGTTGCAAGGCGATATTTATGCAAAATTTTGTTCTAAAATATGCAAACTTTTGGTGTAAAGCGATATTTATGCAAATTTTTTCTTGTAAAGCAAAATTTTTGCAAATTTTTTGTTGTAAAGCAACTTTTATGCAAATTTTTTGTTGGAAATGCAATATTTATGTAAATTTTTGTTGCAAGGCGATATTTATGCAAAAATCTTTTGGTGTAAAGTAATATTTATGCAAATTTTTTTATGTAAAGCAAAATTTATGCAAATTTTTTCTTGTAAAGCAAAATTTATGCAAATTTTTTGTTGTAAAGCAACTTTTATGCAAATTTTTTGTTGGAAATGCAATATTTATGTAAATTTTTGTTGCAAGGCGATATTTATGCAAAAATCTTTTGGTGTAAAGTAATATTTATGCAAATTTTTTTTATGTAAAGCAAAATTTATGCAAATTTTTGTTGTAAAGTAATATTTATGCAAATTTTTTTATGTAAAGCAACTTTCATGCAAATTTTTTGTTGTAAAGGAAATGCAATATTCATACAAATTTTTGTTCTAAAGTATGCAAAATTTTGGTGTAAAGCGATATTTATGCAAATTTTTGTTGTAAAGCAACTCTGATGCAAATTTTTTGTTGTAAACGAAATGCAATATTTATGTAAATTTTTGTTGCAAGGCGATATTTATGCAAAATTTTGTTGCAAAGTATGCAAACTTTTGTTGTAAAGTAATATTCATGCTAATTTTTTCTTGTAAAGCGGTATTTATGCAAATTTTTTGTTGTAAATGAAATGCAATATTTATGTAAATTTTTGTTGCAAGGCGATATTTATGCAAAATTTTGTTGCAAAGTATGCAAACTTTTGTTGTAAAGTAATATTCATGCTAATTTTTTCTTGTAAAGCGGTATTTATGCAAATTTTTTGTTGTAAATGAAATGCAATATTTATGTAAATTTTTTTGCAAGGCGATATTCATGCAAACTTTTGTTGTAAAGCGGTATTTATGCAAATTTTTTGTTGTAAAGCAAATTTTATGCAAATTTTTTGTTGTAAATGAAATGCAATATTTATGTAAATTTTTGTTGCAAGGCGATACTCATGCAAACTTTTGTTGTAAAGAATGCAAACTTTTGGTGTAAAGTAATATTTATGCAAATTTTTTTATGTAAAGCAAAATTTATGCAAATTTTTTTGTTGTGAATGAAATGCAATATTTATGTAAATTTTTGTTGCAAGGCGATATTTATGCAAAATTTTGTTCTAAAATATGCAAACTTTTGGTGTAAAGCGATATTTATGCAAATTTGTTGTTGTAAAGCAACTTTTATGCAATTTTTTTTGTTGGAAATGCAATATTTATGCAAATTTTTGTTCTAAAGTATGCAAACTTTTGGTGTAAAGCGATATTTATGCAAATTTTTTTGTTGTAAAGTTATATTTATGCAAATTTTTTTCCAGAAATTTACACCTTGTAAAACGTCGATAAATTCGTCCATTGAAGAATCTTCGCGAAAAATGACGTCAGCATTGAATATTTTATACTCGTGTAAAATCATTTGCACCATTTTTTCGTCCATTTTGGTGAGGGGAACAGTGTGTGTAAAGTTTAAACCGCCGCTTTTCTTTTGTTTAAAGTAGATTTGGGGCCGACGACGGTTTAAACGTATGCCGACGGATTCTAATTCGATTTCGAGCAAATTTTTTTGAATCTATAAAAAAATTTAAATTAAAAAATTTTAAATTAAAAAAATTTAAATTATAAAAATTTAAATTAAAAAAATTTAAATTAAAAAAAATTTAAATTAAAAGAAAATTTAAAAATTCGATGAAAAATAAAAAAATATTGTTCTAAATAAAAAAAATTAAAAATTTTACTGTAAACAAAAAATGAAAAAAATAACATAGCATAAAATAAAAGAATTTTCTTGAAATTTAATAAAAAAACACAACAAACCAAGAATTGTAAATAAAAAACAAAAAAATTAAAAAAAGAATATAAAAAAAGAATAAAAAAAGCATTGTAAATAGAAAAAAGAAAAATAAATAAAAAAAGAAAAAATAAAATAAAAAACAAAAATTTTTTGTAAATAAAAAAAAGAAAAATGAATGTAAAAACCACAAAAAAGAGTGGTAAATAAAAATAAACAATTAGAACTAAACAATAAAAAAAGAATTGTAAATAAAAAAAGATTAATAAATTTAAAAAATAAATATAAGAAATAAATAAAATATAATTTCTAAATGTTGTTGTATATAAATAAAAAATGATAAAAAATTGAAATAAACAACGAAAAAAATGGATAATAAATAAAAAATTAATTTAAAAAAATTTCTAAATAAAAAACAAAAAATAAACAATGAAAAAAGTAAATGAAGAAAAAAAATAAAAAAAAAATATTGCTGTGAATGAAAAAAAACCGAAAAATAAAAATAAAAAGTATCGTCGTAGATAAAAAATGAAAAAATTTGTGGATAAAAAATTGAAAAAAAATCATTTGAAATTTAAATTTTTTTTTAAATTAAATTCAAAATTTGAAATAATCAATTTAATTTAAAAATTTGAAATTAATAATTTTAAAATTCAAAAATTTCAAAAAAATTAAATTTAAGATTTTTAAAAATTAGATTCAAAAATTTTTAAAACTTAAATTAAAAAATTTTTTAAAATTAAATTTAAAAAATTTTAAAAATTAAATTTAGAATTTTTTAAAAATTAAATTTAAAACTTGGGAAAAAATTGAAATTTTTTTTCTTACCGGGCCTTTTATGGCGTCCAGCATCATCAAAACCATATCGCAAGTTCGAGCGACGGCTATTACTTGGCGGCCCCGGCCGCGACCTTGGGCGGCGCCTTCGATAATACCGGGTAAATCTGGGCAGAGGAAAAAAACATTTAAAATTGTTTTTTAGAGAAATTTTCGTCCAATTTACACAAAAATATTGAATTTTTTGATCAAAATTTTGTTCTTTTTTGGGTTTTTCGCATATTTTTAGTGAATTTTGGCGATATTTCACCGAAAAAATTTTTTTTTCCGAAAAATTTTCAACAAAATTTAAACGAAAAGTAGAAGTTTTTGCTGGAAAAAATTTTTTTTCCGCCAAGAATTTGAAGAATTTTTGAATTTTTAATGAAATTTAAAAGCAAAAAAATTCATTTTTTTAATCAAAATTTTCGTTTTCTGTTTTTTCGCATAATTTTAAGGAATTTTTGGCGATATTTCAATGAAAATATTTTTTTTTCTGAAAAATTTTCATTAAAATTCAGTCGAAAAGTCGAATTTTTGGCTGCCAAAAAAATTTTTTCTATCAAAAACTTCTACAATTTTTGGATTTTTAAGGAAATTTAAAAGCAAAATTTTTGTTTTTTGGTTTTTTTGCATAATTTCGAATTTTTGGCGATATTCCACCGAAAAATAATTTTTTGATCAAAATTTTGTTCTTTTTTGGGTTTTTTGCATATTTTTAGTGAATTTTGGCGATATTTCACCGAAAAATTTTCAACAAAATTTAAACGAAAAGTAGAATTTTTTGATGGAAAAAATTTTTTTCCATCAAGAATTTGAAGAATTTTTGAATTTTTAATGAAGTTTAAAAGCAAAAAAATTCATTTTTTTTATCAAAATTTTTGTTTGTTGTTTTTTTCGCATAATTTCAAGGAATTTTTGGCGATATTTCACCGAAAAAAAATTTTTTTTTCTGAAAAATTTTCATTAAAATTCAGTCGAAAAGTTGAATTTTTGGCTGCAAAAAAAATTTTTTTCCGTCAAAAACTTCGACAATTTTTGGATTTTTAATGAAATTTAAAAGCAAAATTTTTGTTTTTTGGTTTTTTTGCATAATTTCGAATTTTTGGCGATATTCCACCGAAAAATAATTTTTTTTCTGAAAATTTTTTACCAAATTTAAAGCAAAAAGTTGAATTTTTTGCTCAAAAAATTTGTTGTTTTTCAAAATTTGAAAGATTTTTGAATTTTTTAATCGAATTTAACAAAAAAAAAAAATTCGGCACAATTTTCACCAAAATTGTTGAATTTTTCGCTCAAAACTTTGAATTTTTTTCAATTTTTCATGGAATTTAACCAAAAAAATAATATTTTGACTCAAAAAAAAATTTTTTTTAAAAATTTCCCACAAAATTCAATTGAAAGTTGCACTTTTACCCAAAAAAAAATTTTTTCTCTCAAAAATTTGGAGAATTTTAAAAATTTTCACCGAATTTCGCCCCAAAAATTATGAATTTTTTAGAGTTTTTCATAAAATTAAGACACAAAAAAAATTTTTCTCCACAATTTTCACCAAATTTCAACAAAAAGACTGAAATTTTCCCTGAAAAATTTTCCAATTAGGAAAATTTTCACAATTTTTGAATAAATTTAGCCTGAAAAATGATTTTTTTTCCGCTCAAAAAAATTTTATTCTGCAAAAATTCCACACAAGAGTCGATCAAAAAGTTGAATTCCCCGCTCAAAAAAATTTTTTTCTTTAAAATTTAAAAGATTTTTGAATTTTTTACAAAATTCAACACAAAAAATTAAATTTTTGGCACAAAAAGCCGTTTTTTTTGCAAAGATTTTTACCAAATTTCAATGAAAAATTTGAATTTTGCTCGAAACTTTGAATTTTTTTGATTTCTCATGAAATTTAGCTCAAAAAAATAATTTTTTCTCTCTCAAAAAAAAATTTTCCTGCTAAATTTTTACCAAAATTTAACCAAAAAGTTGCATTTCTCACCCAAAAATTCGAAAATTTTTCCAAATTTTTGAGTTTTCCATTATTTTTAAATAATAAAAGAATTATTTTTTCGCTCAAAAAAGTTTTTTCGGAGAGGAAAATTTCTCACAAAATTCAGGTAGAAAGTTGAATTTTTCGCTAAAAAAATTTTCCTCTCGAAAATTTGGAGAATTTTTGATGAAAATTACCTGAAAAAAAGTGAATTTTCGACTCAAAAACGTCTTTTTTTGCAAAAATTTCTCATAAAATTTAATCAAAAAGTTGAATTTTGCAAACTCAAAAAGTCAAAAATTCGTGGATTTTTAGAATTTTTGATGAAATTTAACCGGAAGAATAATTTTTTGAACAAAATTTTTCACAAAAGTCAATCAGAAAGTTGAATTTTTTCATCAAACATGTGAATTTTTTTTTAATTTTCCGGGAAATTTAATCCCAAAAATGGATTTTTTTGCCTAAAAAGGTCTCTTTTGCAAAATTCCACAAAAAACTTATATTTCTTGGAAAAATTTGAGATTTTTTCTGTATTTTCCATGAAATTTCACCCAAAAAAAGTGAATTTCGGCTCAAAAACATTATTTTTCTGCAAAATTTCTCACAAAATTCGAAAAAGAAGTCGATTTTTTTGCTCAAAACTCAAAGATTTGGGAAATGTTCGTGTTTTTCATGAAATTTAAAACGAAAAAATTATTTTTTGCCTTAAAAAACGGATTTTTTCGCAAAATTTAATCAAAAAGTTGAATTTTCCGCTCCAAAAAATTGTTTTCCCTAGAAATTTTGAAAATTTATTTGTGAAATTTAACCCAAAAAATATTTTTTTTTCACGAAAAAATTTTTTTCCATACAAAATTTCTCACAAAATTCAAGAAAGTTGAATTTTTCGCTCAAAAAAAGTTTTTTTTTGCAAAATTTAACCAAAAAATTGAATTATTCGCTCTAAAGTTTAAAAATTTTCAAAATAAAGTTTAACTTGAGAAAATGATTTATTTCGCTAAAAAATGTTTTTTTGGGGAAATTTTCTCTCAAAATTCAGCCAAATAGTTCAAATCTTCGCTCTAATATTCAAAAATTTTGAATTTTTCATGAAACTTAATCAAAAAAAAAATAAAAATTTTCCGCTCAAAAAAAATTTTTTTTTGTAAACAGATTTTTCGCAAAATTCAAATTTTCAGTTTGAAAACTCATAAATTTGGAAATTATGGAGGAAATTTAACCAAAAAACTTAAATTTCCTACCTAAAAAGGTGTTTTTCTTTAAATTTTAAATAAACTCTTCATGGAATCTAGATGCGAATTGAGCAGAAAAAAGCAAAACTTTTATCCAAAATTCGAATTTTTAGATTGAAAAAAAAAATTTTTTGGCCAAATTTTTGACAAAATTCACCCAAAAGTTGAATTTTCCGCTCCTAAATTCAAAAATTTTACAAATTTTTGAGCTTTTCATGGAGTTTAACTAAAAAAAAATATTTTCTCGCTCAAAGAAAGTTTATTTTAAAAGCAAAATTTGTCGCAAAATTCAAGCAAAAAGTTAAATTTTTCACTCAAAAAGTCAAAAATTTAGAAATTTTCAGATTTTTCCGTCAATCTTAACTCAAATAATGATTTTTCTAACAAAATTTCTCACAAATTTTCAGGAAAAAAATATTTTCTCTCTCAAAAATTTGAATTTTTTTTAATTTCTCAGGAAATTTATTAACCCCAAAAAATGATTTTTTGGCCTTAAAAAGCTTTTTTGTGCAAAATTTCGCACAAATCCAACCAAAAACTTAAATTTTTCACTCAAAAAGTCAAAAATTTGGAAATTTTTTCAATTTTTGATTAAATTTAACCCAAAAATATGATTTTTTGAACAAAATTTCTCACAAATTTTCAGGAAAAAAATATTTTCTCTCTCAAAAATTTGGATTTTTTTTTAATTTCTCAGGAATTTTATTAACCCCAAAAAATGATTTTTCGGGCTAAAAAAGCTTTTTTGTGCAAAATTTCGCACAAATCCAACCAAAAAGTTAAATTTTTCACTCAAAAAGTCAAAAATTTGGAAATTTTTTGAATTTTTGATTAAATTTAACCCAAAAATATGATTTTTTGAACAAAATTTCTCACAAATTTTCAGGAAAAAAATATTTTCTCTCTCAAAAATTTGAATTTTTTTTAATTTCTCAGGAAATTTATTAACCCCAAAAAATGATTTTTTGGGCTAAAAAAGCTTTTTTGTGCAAAATTTCGCACAAATCCAACCAAAAAGTTAAATTTTTCACTCAAAAAGTCAAAAATTTGGAAATTTTTTGAATTTTTGATTAAATTTAACCCAAAAATATGATTTTTTGAACAAAATTTCTCACAAATTTTCAGGAAAAAAATATTTTCTCTCTCAAAAATTTGAATTTTTTTTAATTTCTCAGGAAATTTATTAACCCCAAAAAATGATTTTTTGGGCTAAAAAAGCTTTTTTGTGCAAAATTTCGCACAAATCCAACCAAAAAGTTAAATTTTTCACTCAAAAAGTCAAAAATTTTGAAATTTTCTGAATTTTTGATTAAATTTAACCCAAATAATGATTTTTTGAACAAAATTTCTCACAAATTTTCAGGAAAAAAATATTTTCTCTCTCAAAAATTTGAATTTTTTTTAATTTCTCAGGAAATTTATTAACCCCAAAAAATGATTTTTTGGGCTAAAAAAGCTTTTTTGTGCAAAATTTCGCACAAATCCAACCAAAAAGTTAAATTTTTCACTCAAAAAGTCAAAAATTTGGAAATTTTTTGAATTTTTGATTAAATTTAACCCAAAAATATGATTTTTTGGCCTAAAATTGTCTTTTTTTCTGCAGAATTTCACACGAATTCAACCAAAAAGTTATAGCTTCTAGTTGAAAATCGAAAATTATGGAGGAAATTCAAGCAAAAAATTAAATTTCCTACCTAATAAAGTGTTTTTTCCTAAATTTTAAATGGATTAAACGAAAACTGAGCTAAAAAAAGCAAAATTTGTACCGAAAATTCGAATTTTGTGACCGAATTTTCGAATTTTTAGCTTGAGAAAATTTTTTTCATGGCAAAATTTTTGATAAAATTCTTCCAAAAGTTGAATTTTTCGCCGAAATATTCAAAAAAATTTTAAAATTTGTGAGCTTTTCGCGGACTTGAACTAAAAAAAATTTATTTTTTCGCTCAAAAAAGTTTTTTCTAAGGGAAAAGTTCTCACAAAATTCAAGCAAAAATTTGAATTTTTCGCTAAAAAAACATTTTTTCCTATCGAAAATTTCTGATGAAATTTACCTGAAAAAATAAATTTTCGGCACAAGAGCGTCTTTTTTTTGCAAAATTTCTCACAAAATTTAATCAAAAAGTTGAATTTTTCACTCAAAAAAGCCAAAAATTTAGGAATTTTAAGAATTTTTCATGAACTTGAATCCAAAAAAAAAAATTTTTTTGGTTGAAAATGTATTTTTTGTTTTTTTTCTTTAAAATTTCACAAAAATCCAACTAAAAAGTTTTTTCACTCGAAAAGTTGAAAATTTAGGAATTTTCATTATTTTTGGTCAAATTTAACCCTCAAAAATGATTTTTTTGGCCTTAGAAAGTCTTCTTTGTGGCAAAAATTTCTCACAAATCCAAGCAAAAAGTTAAATTTTTGGTTCAAAAAGTCAAAAAGTTGGAAATTTTTAGAATTTTTCATGAAAATTGACCCAAAAAATGATTTTTTTGGTCAAAATTTTCTACAAATCCAACCAGAAAGTTGAATTTTTCGCTCAAGAAAATTTTTCTCTATGAAAATTACACATTTTTTCTTTCTGAATTTTCCGTTTTTTTCTCAATTTTCCGTTAAATTTAACGCGAAAAAATGAATTTTCAGCTCAAAAACATCTTTTTGCAAAATTTCCAGCAAAATACAACCAAAAAGTTGAATTTTTCGCTAAAAAATTTTATTTCTTCACAAAAGTTGAGAATTTTCCCAATTTTTTATAAAAATTCATTGAATTTCCTGATCAAATTTTTTATATTTTTCTGTTTCTTTTTGCATAATTTTGGAGAATTTTTGAATTTTTCATGAAATTCAATCAGATAAAATACTTTTTTGGCCCAAAAGTCTTTGTTTTTTTTTGAAAAATTTCTTGTTTTTCATTTGCAAAATTTCTTCACAAAATTCAACTAAAAGTTGAATTTTGCGCTGAAATATTTTTTTCTAGAAAAAAAGATTAAAAATTTTCCCAATTTTTCATGAAATTTATTGAATTTCGTGATCAAAAATTTTCTTTTTCTCCATAATTTTGGAGAATTTTCAAATTTTTCATAAAATTCGAACAAAAATTGATTGCAAAAACCCAAAATTTCGTACCTAAAATTCGAATTTTTGGATTAAAAAGTAGAATTTTTAGCTTGGAAAAAAAAATTTTTTTTTGACGACAAAATTTCACCCAAAAGTTGTATTTTCGCCCCGCAATTTCCATTTTTTCAATTTAAAAAATTATTTTCGACTAAATTTATATAAAAAATGAAATTTTGGAAAGAATTTTATGATTTTTTTTTGAAAATTTGAAATTTTTAGCTTAAAAGAAAATTTTCACAAAAAAATGAATTTTTCACCCAGAAAAAATTTTTTCCTGTTAAACATTTGGAAAATTGGAGAATTTTTGAGTCTTTAATGAAATTTATCTCAAAAAAAAGAAAAATTTTTTGGCTCCAAAACATCTTTTTTTGCAAAATTTCTCACAAAATTTTATGGAAAAATTAATTTTTTACTCAAAAAAATTTTTTTCCTCGGAAAAATTTGGAAATTTTTTCGAATTTTTCATTGAATTTAAGCCAAAAAATGAATTTCTGGCACAAAAAGGTTATGTTTTTTGCAAAATTCAACCAAAAAGTTTAAATTTTTTGCTCAAAAAAGCTCAAAAATTTGGAAATTATGGAAGAAATTTAAGCAAAGAAAATTTAATTTTCTGCTGGAAAAGTGTTTTTTTCGAAAATTTTAAACCAATTTTCTATAGAGTCTGTAGAAAAATTGATAAAAAAACAAATTTAAGACGAAAAATTTCGAATTTTTAAAATAAAAAATTCGAATTTTTAGCTTAAAAAATGTTTTTTCGACAGCAAAATTTCACCCAAAAGTTGTATTTTCGCCCCGTAATTTCAATTTTTTCAATTTAAAAAATTATTTTCGACTAAATTTATATAAAAAATGAAATTTTGACAAGAATTTAGTAAATTTTATTTGAAAATTTGAAATTTTTAGCTCAAAAAAATTTTTTTGGCAGGCATTTCCACAAAATTCGATCAAAAAGTTGGATTTTTTGCTCGAAAATTCAGAAATTTAGAAAGTTTTTGAGTTTTTCACGGAATTTAACTCAAAAAAATGATTTTTTCGCCTAAAAAAAATTTTCACAAAATTCGATCAAAAAGTTGAATTTTTCACCCAGAAAAAATTTTTTCCTGTTAAACATTTGGAAAATTGGAGAATATTTGAGTCTTTGATGAACTTTATCTCAAAAAAAGAAAAGATTTTTTGGCTCCAAAACATCTTTTTTTGCAAAATTTCTCACAAAATTTTATGGAAAAATAAATTTTTTACTCAAAAAAATTTTTTTCCTCGCAAAAATTTGAAATTTTTTTTGAATTTTTCATTGAATTTAAGCCAAAAAATGAATTTCTGGCACAAAAAGGTTATGTTTTTTTGCAAAATTCAACCAAAAAGTTTAAATTTTTTGCTCAAAAAAGCTCGAAAATTTGGAAATTATGGAAGAAAATTAAGCAAAGAAAATTGAATTTTCTGCTGGAAATGTGTTTTTTCGAAAATTTTAAACCAATTTTCTATAGAGTCTGTACAAAAATTGATAAAAAAACAAATTTAAGACCAAAAATTTCGAATTTTTAGACTGAAAAATTCGAATTTTTAGCTCAAAAAATGTTTTTTTCGACAGCAAAATTTCACCCAAAAGTTGAATTTTCGCCCCGTGATAATCAATGACGCCCGGTACGCAAGTCAACGTCGTAAATTCGTAAGCGGCGGCGACGCTTTCCGTTTTAGTCAACATGGTCAAAATGGTCGATTTTCCGACGGATGGAAAACCGATCAAAGCGACCCGGGCGTCGCCGCTACGCATAACGTCGAAACCTTCGCCTTTGGCGCCCGATTTGGCAGTGGGTTCGAGCAATTGTTGACTAGAGAAAAAAGTTTTTTTCAGCACTTTACACAAAAAAACGCGGGAATTTTTTGTAAATTTTACACTTTTTAAACTTTACACGAAAAAGCGCGGGAATTTTTTGTAAACTTTACGCTTTTTTTACCGGTATTTAGCCAATTTCGCTTTCAATAAACCTAAATGGTATTCGGTGGCTTTGTTTTTTTGAGTTCGAGCGATTTCGCGCTCAATTTCTTGAATTTTTTCGACGATGCCCATTTTTATTTAAACGGAAGCTAAAAATGAGAAAAAAAGCGTATTTACACTGATTATTTTCCAGTTTACAACAAAAAAAACGCTTTTTTCCTAGTTTACAGCCCCTAAAAATCATTTTAAAGTGTTGTAGTTTTTGGATTTTGGGGACGCCGAAAAAATCGAAATTTCTGCGGAAAAACTTGATTTTTTCAACGTTTCGAACTTGAATGGCGACTTTCTAGTCAAATTTTTCCTAAATTAATAGAAAAATCCCGAAACTTTTTTCCGTTTTTTGGGAATTTTCCCCTCTAAAACCCATGGCGTTCGAGTTTTTGACGTAGAAAAATTAGAGCCCGCAATTTTGCCCTGTATTCCAGAAAATCCCTGACTACAGTAAACAGCTACAGCATGATTCATATTTAGCAACTGGATGTACTTGCGTTTAAGATTACAATAATCACACAAAATAGTGTCTATAAGCGCAACTGGAAATTTTCATCAAGAGCATGATTCACTTTGAGACGAAGAAAATCTCAAAATTTTTTGTAAAAATTTGCAAAAATTTGTAAAATTCTTGGAAGATTTTGAAAAAATTTAGTTAAAATTTGTGAAATTTTTGCGAAAATTTGTAGAATTTTTGTGAAAATTGTAAAACTTTTGTGAAAATTTACAAAATTTGGTGAAATTTTGTCAAATTTAGACAATTCCGTTAAAATTTCTGAAATTTTTTAAAATTGAGAAAATTCGTAAAATTTTTGCAAAAATTTGTGAAAGTTTTTGTAAAACTTCTGTAAAAATTTACAAAATTTCGTGAAAATTTGTCAAATTAAGAAAATTCCGTAAAAATTTGTGAATTTTTTCTAAAAATTTGTAAAATTTTCGTGAAAATTTGTGAAATTGTTGAAAAAATTTTCAAAGTCTTTAAAAAATTTAAAAATTTTTTCATTTGTAAGATTTTTATAAAATGAATATTTCAGTGAAAATTCATGAAATTTTTTTTTAATTTTCGAAAAATTTGTGAAATTTTCATAAAAGTTTGTGAAATTATTCTGAACATTTTCAAATTTGTTGAGAAATTTGTAAATTTTTTGTAATAGTTTTTGAAATTTTTATAAAAAATTGCAGGAATTTTCGTAAAAATTTGTAAAATTGTGAAAATTTATAGAATTTTTATAAAACTTCTAAAAATTAACGAAATTTCGTAAAAATTGGTGAAATTTAGAAAATTTCGTTGAAATTTTTGTAAAATTGTGAAATTTTCGTAAAAATTTGTGAAATTGTTTAAAAAATTTTCAAAGTGTTTGAAAAATTTGTAAAACTTTTTTTTTAATATGTGAGATTTTTCTAAAATTTATAAAATTTTTAAAAAATTTCCTTAATTTTTTGTAAAACTTTCGTAAAAATTCATAAATTTTTTTAGAACTCGCGTGAAAGTTTGTTAAATATATAAAAATTTGTAAAATTATTGTAAACATTTTCAAAGTTGTTGAAAAATTTGTCAAATTTTTGTAAGAATTTGTAAATTTTCGTGAAAATTTGTAAAACTTTTGTAAAAGTCCATAAAAATTTTGTAAAAATTTGGAAAATTTTTGTAAAAATTTGTGAAAATTTTTGTCGAAATTTGTAGAAATTTTTGTAAAAATTTGTAAAATTTTTGTGAAAATTAATAGAATTTTTTTAAAACTTCTGTAAAAATTTTCGAAATTTCGTAAAAATTGGTGAAATTTAGAAAATTTCGTTGAAATTTTTGTAAAAATTTGTGAAATTTTCGTGAAAATTTGTGAAATTGTTTAAAAAAATTTCAGTCTTTGAAAAATTTGTAAAATTTTTTTTAATATGTGAGATTTTTCTAAAATTTATAAAATTTTTAAAAAATTTCCTTAATTTATTTAAAACTTTCGTAAAAATTCATAAATTTTTTTAGAACTCTCGTGAAAGTTTGTTAAATATATGAAAATTTGTAAAATTATTGTAAACATTTACAAAGTTGTTGAAAAATTTGTCAAATTTTTGTAAGAATTTGTAAATTTTCGTGAAAATTTGTGAAATTGTTGATAAAAGTCCATAAGAATTTTGTAAAAATTTGGAAAATTTTTGTAAAAATTTGTGAAATCCTGTAGAAGTTTGGAAGTTTTTTTGAAAATTCATAAAATTCTTGTGAGAATTTGAAAAAATTTAGTTAGATTTTGTCAATTTTTCGCGCAAATTTGTAAAATTTTTGTAAAACTTCTGCAAAAATTTACAAAATTTCGTAAAAATTTGAAGAATCTTCGTGAAAATTTGTAAAATTTTTGAAAGAATTTTCAAAGTCTTTGAGAAGTTTTGTGAATTATTTTTTTAATTTATGAGATTTTTCTCATAATTTATAAAATTTTTGTAGAAATTCATAAAACTTTTTTAAAATTTTCGTGAAAAATGAAAAACAAATTTAGGAAATTTCGTAGAAATTTAGGAAATTTTTGTTGAAACTTTTAAAATTTTTCTAAAAATTTGCATAATGTTTGTAAAGATTTGAAAAATTTTTATATTTGTAAAGTTTTTCTAAAAATTTACAAAATTTATGAAAAAACTTGAAATTTTTGTTAAAATTCGCAAAATTCACATGAAAATTTGTGGAATTCTTGTGAAAATTTTCAAAGTCGTTGAAAATTTTATAAAATTTTAGTAAAAATTTGTAAAATTCTTGTGGAAATTTGCAAAGTTGTTGAAAACTTAAGAGACTTTTTCTGCAAATTGATAAACTTTGTACAAAAATATGTAAAATTTCTCTAAAAATTCCTGAAATTATTGTAGAAATATTTGTAGAAATTCGTAAAAATTGTATTGTATTGTATTGTATTGTATTGTATTGTATTGTATTGTATTGTATTGTATTGTATTGTATTGTATTGTATTGTATTGTATTGTATTGTATTGTATTGTATTGTATTGTATTGTATTGTATTGTATTGTATTGTATTGTATTGTATTGTATTGTATTGTATTGTATTGTATTGTATTGTATTGTATTGTATTGTATTGTATTGTATTGTATTGTATTGTATTGTATTGTATTGTATTGTATTGTATTGTATTGTATTGTATTGTATTGTATTGTATTGTATTGTATTGTATTGTATTGTATTGTATTGTATTGTATTGTATTGTATTGTATTGTATTGTATTGTATTGTATTGTATTGTATTGTATTGTATTGTATTGTATTGTATTGTATTGTATTGTATTGTATTGTATTGTATTGTATTGTATTGTATTGTATTGTATTGTATTGTATTGTATTGTATTGTATTGTATTGTATTGTATTGTATTGTATTGTATTGTATTGTATTGTATTGTATTGTATTGTATTGTATTGTATTGTATTGTATTGTATTGTATTGTATTGTATTGTATTGTATTGTATTGTATTGTATTGTATTGTATTGTATTGTATTGTATTGTATTGTATTGTATTGTATTGTATTGTATTGTATTGTATTGTATTGTATTGTATTGTATTGTATTGTATTGTATTGTATTGTATTGTATTGTATTGTATTGTATTGTATTGTATTGTATTTTATTGTATTGTATTGTATTGTATTGTATTGTATTGTATTGTATTGTATTGTATTGTAGTGTATTGTATTGTAGTGTATTGTATTGTATTGTATTGTATTGTATTGTATTGTATTGTATTGTATTGTATTGTATTGTATTGTATTGTATTGTATTGTATTGTATTGTATTGTATTGTATTGTATTGTATTGTATTGTATTGTATTGTATTGTATTGTATTGTATTGTATTGTATTGTATTGTATTGTATTGTATTTTATTGTATTGTATTGTATTGTATTGTATTGTATTGTATTGTATTGTATTGTATTGTATTGTATTGTAGTGTATTGTATTGTAGTGTATTGTATTGTATTGTATTGTATTGTATTGTATTTTATTGTATTGTATTGTATTGTATTGTATTGTATTGTATTGTATTGTATTGTATTGTATTGTATTGTATTGTATTGTATTGTATTGTATTGTATTGTATTGTATTGTATTGTATTGTATTGTATTGTATTGTATTGTATTGTATTGTATTTTATTGTATTGTATTGTATTGTATTGTATTGTATTGTATTGTATTGTATTGTATTGTATTGTAGTGTATTGTATTGTATTGTATTGTATTGTATTGTATTTTATTGTATTGTATTGTATTGTATTGTATTGTATTGTATTGTATTGTATTGTATTGTATTGTATTGTATTGTATTGTATTGTATTGTATTGTATTGTATTGTATTGTATTGTATTGTATTGTATTGTATTGTATTGTATTGTATTGTATTGTATTGTATTGTATTGTATTGTATTGTATTGTATTGTATTGTATTGTATTGTATTGTATTGTATTGTATTGTATTGTATTGTATTGTATTGTATTGTATTGTATTGTATTGTATTGTATTGTATTGTATTGTATTGTATTGTATTGTATTGTATTGTATTGTATTGTATTGTATTGTATTGTATTGTATTGTATTGTATTGTATTGTATTGTATTGTATTGTATTGTATTGTATTGTATTGTATTGTATTGTATTGTATTGTATTGTATTGTATTGTATTGTATTGTATTGTATTGTATTGTATTGTATTGTATTGTATTGTATTGTATTGTATTGTATTGTATTGTATTGTATTGTATTGTATTGTATTGTATTGTATTGTATTGTATTGTATTGTATTGTATTGTATTGTAGTGTATTGTATTGTAGTGTATTGTATTGTATTGTATTGTATTGTATTGTATTGTATTTTATTGTATTGTATTGTATTGTATTGTATTGTATTGTATTGTATTGTATTGTATTGTATTGTATTGTATTGTATTGTATTGTATTGTATTGTATTGTATTGTATTGTATTTTATTTTATTGTATTGTATTGTATTGTATTGTATTGTATTGTATTGTATTGTATTGTATTGTATTGTATTGTATTGTATTGTATTGTATTGTATTGTATTGTATTGTATTTTATTGTATTGTATTTTATTGTATTGTATTGTAGTGTATTGTATTGTATTGTATTGTATTGTATTGTATTGTATTGTATTGTATTGTATTGTATTGTATTGTATTGTATTGTATTGTATTGTATTGTATTGTATTGTATTGTATTGTATTGTATTGTATTGTATTGTATTGTATTGTATTGTATTGTATTGTATTGTATTGTATTGTATTGTATTGTATTGTATTGTATTGTATTGTATTGTAGTGTATTGTATTGTAGTGTATTGTATTGTATTGTATTGTATTGTATTTTATTGTATTGTATTGTATTGTATTGTATTGTATTGTATTGTATTGTATTGTATTGTATTGTATTGTATTGTATTGTATTGTATTGTATTGTATTGTATTGTATTGTATTGTATTGTATTGTATTGTATTGTATTGTATTGTATTGTATTGTATTGTATTGTATTGTATTGTATTGTATTGTATTGTATTGTATTGTATTGTATTGTATTGTATTGTATTGTATTGTATTGTATTGTATTGTATTGTATTGTATTGTATTGTATTGTATTGTATTGTATTGTATTGTATTGTATTGTATTGTATTGTATTGTATTGTATTGTATTGTATTGTATTGTATTGTATTGTATTGTATTGTATTGTATTGTATTGTATTGTATTGTATTGTATTGTATTGTATTGTATTGTATTGTATTGTATTGTATTGTATTGTATTGTATTGTATTGTATTGTATTGTATTGTATTGTATTGTATTGTATTGTATTGTATTGTATTGTATTGTATTGTATTGTATTGTATTGTATTGTATTGTATTGTATTGTATTGTATTGTATTGTATTGTATTGTATTGTATTGTATTGTATTGTATTGTATTGTATTGTATTGTATTGTATTGTATTGTATTGTATTGTATTGTATTGTATTGTATTGTATTGTATTGTATTGTATTGTATTGTATTGTATTGTATTGTATTGTATTGTATTGTATTGTATTGTATTGTATTGTATTGTATTGTATTGTATTGTATTGTATTGTATTGTATTGTATTGTATTGTATTGTATTGTATTGTATTGTATTGTATTGTATTGTATTGTATTGTATTGTATTGTATTGTATTGTATTGTATTGTATTGTATTGTATTGTATTGTATTGTATTGTATTGTATTGTATTGTATTGTATTGTATTGTATTGTATTGTATTGTATTGTATTGTATTGTATTGTATTGTATTGTATTGTATTGTATTGTATTGTATTGTATTGTATTGTATTGTATTGTATTGTATTGTATTGTATTGTATTGTATTGTATTGTATTGTATTGTATTGTATTGTATTGTATTGTATTGTATTGTATTGTATTGTATTGTATTGTATTGTATTGTATTGTATTGTATTGTATTGTATTGTATTGTATTGTATTGTATTGTATTGTATTGTATTGTATTGTATTGTATTGTATTGTATTGTATTGTATTGTATTGTATTGTATTGTATTGTATTGTATTGTATTGTATTGTATTGTATTGTATTGTATTGTATTGTATTGTATTGTATTGTATTGTATTGTATTGTATTGTATTGTATTGTATTGTATTGTATTGTATTGTATTGTATTGTATTGTATTGTATTGTATTGTATTGTATTGTATTGTATTGTATTTTATTGTATTGTATTGTATTGTATTGTATTGTATTGTATTGTATTGTATTGTATTGTATTGTATTGTATTGTATTGTATTGTATTGTATTGTATTGTATTGTATTGTATTGTATTGTATTGTATTGTATTGTATTGTATTGTATTGTATTGTATTGTATTGTATTGTATTGTATTGTATTGTATTGTATTGTATTGTATTGTATTGTATTGTATTGTATTGTATTGTATTGTATTGTATTGTATTGTATTGTATTGTATTGTATTGTATTGTATTGTATTGTATTGTATTGTATTGTATTGTATTGTATTGTATTGTATTGTATTGTATTGTATTGGATTGTATTGTATTGTATTGTATTGTATTGTATTTTATTGTATTGTATTGTATTGTATTGTATTGTATTGTATTGTATTGTATTGTATTGTATTGTATTGTATTGTATTGTATTGTATTGTATTGTATTGTATTGTATTGTATTGTATTGTATTGTATTGTATTGTATTGTATTGTATTGTATTGTATTGTATTGTATTGTATTGTATTGTATTGTATTGTATTGTATTGTATTGTATTGTATTGTATTGTATTGTATTGTATTGTATTGTATTGTATTCTATTGTATTGTATTGTATTGTATTGTATTGTATTGTATTGTATTGTATTGTATTGTATTGTATTGTATTGTATTGTATTGTATTGTATTGTATTGTATTGTATTGTATTGTATTGTATTGTATTGTATTGTATTGTATTGCATTGCATTGTATTGTATTGTATTGTATTGTATTGTATTGTATTGTATTGTAGTGTAGTGTATTGTATTGTATTGTATTGTATTGTATTGTATTGTATTGTATTGTATTGTATTGTATTTTATTGTATTGTATTGTATTGTATTGTATTGTATTGTATTGTATTGTATTGTATTGTATTGTATTGTATTGTATTGTATTGTATTGTATTGTATTGTATTGTATTGTATTGTATTGTATTGTATTGTATTGTATTGTATTGTATTGTATTGTATTGTATTGTATTGTATTGTATTGTATTGTATTGTATTGTATTGTATTGTATTGTAGTGTATTGTATTGTATTGTATTGTATTGTATTGTATTGCATTGTATTGTATTGTATTGTATTGTATTGTATTGTATTGTATTGTATTGTATTGTATTGTATTGTATTGTAGTGCATTGTATTGTATTGTATTGTATTGTATTGTATTGTATTGTATTGTATTGTATTGTATTGTATTGTATTGTATTGTATTGTATTGTATTGTATTGTATTGTATTGTATTGTATTGTATTGTATTGTATAGTATTGTATTGTATTGTATTGTATTGTATTGTATTGTATTGTATTGTATTTTATTGTATTGTATTGTATTGTATTGTATTGTATTGTATTGTATTGTATTGTATTGTATTGTATTGTATTGTATTGTATTGTATTGTATTGTATTGTATTGTATTGTATTGTATTGTATTGTATTGTATTGTATTGTATTGTATTGTATTGTATTGTATTGTATTGTATTGTATTGTATTGCATTGTATTGTATTGTATTGTATTGTATTGTATTGTATTGTATTGTATTGTATTGTATTGTATTGTATTGTATTGTAGTGTATTGTATTGTATTGTATTGTATTGTATTGTATTGTATTGTATTGTATTGTATTGTATTGTATTGTATTGTATTTTATTGTATTGTATTGTATTGTATTGTATTGTATTGTATTGTATTGTATTGTATTGTATTGTATTGTATTGTATTGTATTGTATTGTATTGTATTGTATTGTATTGTATTGTATTGTATTGTATTGTATTGTATAGTATTGTATTGTATTGTATTGTATTGTATTGTATTGTATTGTATTGTATTGTATTGTATTGTATTGTATTGTATTGTATTGTATTGTATTGTATTGTATTGTATTGTATTGTATTGTATTGTATTGTATTGTATTGTATTGTATTGTATTGTATTGTATTGTATTGTATTGTATTGTATTGTATTGTATTGTATTGTATTGTATTGTATTGTATTGTATTGTATTGTATTGTAGTGTATTGTATTGTATTGTATTGTAGTGTATTGTATTGTATTGTATTGTATTGTATTGTATTGTATTGTATTTTATTGTATTGTATTGTATTGTATTGTATTGTATTGTATTGTATTGTATTGTATTGTAGTGTATTGTATTGTATTGTATTGTATTGTATTGTATTGCATTGTATTGTATTGTATTGTATTGTATTGTATTGTATTGTATAGTATTGTATTGTAGTGTATTGTATTGTATTGTATTGTATTGCATTGTATTGTATTGTATTGTATTGTATTGTATTGTATTGTATTGTATTGTATTGTATTGTATTGTATTGTATTGTAGTGTATTGTATTGTATTGTATTGTAGTGTATTGTATTGTATTGTATTGTATTGTATTGTATTGTATTGTATTTTATTGTATTGTATTGTATTGTATTGTATTGTATTGTATTGTATTGTATTGTATTGTATTGTATTGTATTGTAGTGTATTGTATTGTATTGTATTGTATTGTATTGTATTGCATTGTATTGTATTGTATTGTAT
Organism: Romanomermis culicivorax; assembly: GCA_963922205.1. Classification (NCBI taxonomy): domain Eukaryota; kingdom Metazoa; phylum Nematoda; class Enoplea; order Mermithida; family Mermithidae; genus Romanomermis; species Romanomermis culicivorax. The sequence goes on along the minus strand of CAWUHX010000168.1, from coordinate 350,736 downwards.
TGTATTGTATTGTATAGTATTGTATTGTAGTGTATTGTATTGTATTGTATTGTATTGTATTGTATTGTATTGTATTGTATTGTATTGTATTGTATTGTATTGTATTGTATTGTATTGTATTGTATTGTATTGTATTGTATTGTATTGTATTGTATTGTAGTGTATTGTATTGTATTGTATTGTATTGTATTGTATTGTATTGTATTGTATTGTATTGTATTGTATTGTATTGTATTGTATTGTATTGATGAAAAACGTCATGGGTTTGGAAGAGGTGATTAAATGAGTATGTTTACGTGGATTTCATAATATTTTGGCAACTTTTGGAGTTCACCTGCAAGCTCGGATCAATCTGGCTCCAGCAGACCATTTCAAAGTGTGTACTGTAGCCAGACACAGCAGCTGGTAGAAGTGTGTGGATATTTTTTATTTTGATGTTGTATAGTCACCACAAGCCCTAGTCCAACAAAATGGTTTGGTATTTTGGGGCATTATTTGGGCTCTGGGTGCGTGATAAATGTCTCATATTACCTAGCATATTGAGTCCATTTCATGATCCAAAATTTGAAAAATATCAGGATAATAATTCTCTAGATATAGAAAAAGGTTTACATTTTCAATAATTTGCATAAATTTTATTTCATTTTATTCACTTTTTAGAATATAATCATTGAAAATCTACAAAAAAGGTGTGAATTTGTAAAAAGTCATCATTGGAATCATTCACTTTTTTCCATTTTAACATTTACGACTTGATCTTCTTTGGTCGTTATTTCGCCCTTGTCGTCACCAGAAATGGAGCCTTCGCGCACAATTTTGTAGAAAGCCATTGGCACTACTTGCCGATTGTATTCTTCACGACCAAAAATCAATTGATAACTTTGACCAGGCAAATCTATATTATTGGCCCAAAATTCGTAGGTTTCATAGTATCTGATAAAAAAATTTCTTTTCTTTGCAATAGCGCATACATAATCTTCAAACTACTCACTCGTCAGATGCCTCAATTCCATCTGGGACTTTCGTTCGAACGTGCTCCACTTTATTAGTGCAAGATGGATCGGTACATACTTTTATTGTTTCCTCTATTAAGATTTAAATTTGGAAAAAATTTAAATTTTTGAATCAAAAAAGGTTAAATTTTTGAATTGGAAAAAAGTTAAATTTTTAAATTTTCAAAATTTAAATTTTTAAATTTCAAAAAATTAAAATATTAAATTTCATTTTTTTAATTAATCACTTACCAACGAGAGTTGAATGTTGATTTTGTAAAGCTAAGAAAACACAAATTTTGATGGGGCATCGCTCTGTCCATATACCAAAATTTCACTTACTTGTAGGATTGAAGTTGAGCAAAGGTTTTGTTAGAAAGTGCAGCTGCAAGGTCACATATACATTTTTGGCCCCACCGGTCACTTTGCCATGTACGTGATAGACGATGTCCTTCTTTTCCGCACTCTCGGACAAGTTGCTCATCATCAAAGCAAAAATGTAGATCCAAAATTGCATATCTGTAAAAAAAATGGCAAATCAACAAAAAAGTGTTCATTTAAAGTGCCAAAGCTTACTGCGAAACATAATTTTCGGAACTTGAACCACCTTGCAAAGATATAGATTGGAACCTGTTGAAAAAATCTAGAGTAAAAGGATCAGAGCCGGATTGCGTTCTTTTGTCGTTCAACTTTTCTTTCAATTGTATGAAAAAAGTATTTCTTCCTCTTATTATTGCATTAGTGGTGAAATTTTAGGATCGAAACAACACGAACTATTGGGCATCAAAAGCATTTGCCAAGAATGTTTTCATTAATCAAGGAGGAAAGTTCAGGGTTTGAAGGTGATCAGATAGTAGAACATCAATCACCGACCATTCTGCTCATTAATTTTTTGTCGAAAAAATTTTTTTTCCAAAAACTTGAAACAAAATTTTTAATGAGTTTTAAGTGAAAAATTGAATTTTTTTCCAAAAAAAACCTTTTTTCTACCAATTTTTGCTTAACTATCTATGAAATCTAAGCTAAAAATTTAATTTCTTGTCCAAAAAAATTTCTTTTGCAAAATTTATGATGTTGAACTGGAGGAAAAATTCGAATTTTTTGCTCAAAAAGAAGGAAAAGTCGGGTTTTTTGTCAATTTTTTTCATCTATAGGTTAACCGAAAATTGGAAATTTCATCTTGAAAAAGCTTTTTTCTTGCCAAAAATTTGAAATTTTTTAAATTAAATTTAGCCCAAAAAATTGAATTTCAAATTGAAAAAATTTCTTTTATGCAAAGTTTTTGATTGAATCCTAGTCAAAAATTGCAAATTTTCTGCTCTAAAAAACTTTTTCTACAAAAAAAATGGAAAATTTTTGATAAATTTTGACTGAGTTAGAGGTGAAATTCTTGAATGGTAGCAAGGCAAACTACTGGGAAAACATTCACCAACAATGTTTTCATTAATCACTTGCACGAAAGTTAGAGGTTCGAAGGTGATCAGATAATAGAATGCCAATTCCTGAGCATCCTGCTCATTAATTTTTTGTCGAAAAAATTTTTTTTCCAAAAACTTGAAACAAAATTTTTAATGAATTTTAAGTGAAAAATTGAATTTTCGTCCCCAAAAAATCTTTTTTTTTCTACCAATTTTTGCTTAACTATCTATGAAATCTAAGCTAAAAATTGAATTTCTTGTCCAAAAAAATTTCTTTTGCAAAATTTATGATGTTGAACTGGAGGAAAAATTCGAATTTTTTGCTCAAAAAGAAGGAAAAGTCGGGTTTTTTGTCAATTTTTTTCATCTATAGGTTAACCGAAATTGGAAATTTCATCTTGAAAAAGCTTTTTTTCTTGCCAAAAATTTGAAATTTTTTAAATTAAATTTAGCCCAAAAAATTGAATTTCAAATTGAAAAAATTTCTTTTATGCAAAGTTTTTGATTGAATCCTAGTCAAAAATTGCAAATTTTCTGCTCTAAAAAACTTTTTCTACAAAAAAAATGGAAAATTTTTGATAAATTTTGACTGAGTTAGAGGTGAAATTCTTGAATGGTAGCAAGGCAAACTACTGGGAAAACATTCACCAACAATGTTTTCATTAATCACTTGCACGAAAGTTAGAGGTTCGAAGGTGATCAGATAATAGAATGCCAATTCCTGAGCATCCTGCTCATTAATTTTTTGTCGAAAAAATTTTTTTCCAAAAAGTTGAAACAAAATTTTTAATGAATTTGAAGTGAAAAATTGAATTTTCGTCCCCCAAAAAATCTTTTTTTTTTCTACCAATTTTTGCTTAATTATCTACGAAATCAAAGCTAAAAATTGAATTTCTTGCCCAAAAAAAATTTCTTTTGCAAAATCTATGATGTTGAGTTTGAGGAAAAATTCGAATTTTCTGCTCAAAAAGAAGGAAAAGTCGGATTTTTTCTCAATCTTTTTTCATCTAAAGTTTAACCAAAAATTGGAAATTTCAGCTCAAAAAAGCTTTTTTTTAGCAGAAAATTTAGAAATTTTTCCAATTAAATTTAGCCAAAAAATTTGAATTTCAAACTTAAAAAAAATTTCTTTTGCGCAAAGTTTTTGATTAAATCCTCGTCAAAAATTGGAAATTTTGTGCTCAAGATAACTTTCTCCCCATAAAATTTTGAAACTTTTTCGTCAATTTCAGCTGAAATTATTAGATGGCAGCAAGACAAAGTACTGTGCAAACATTTGCCAAGAATGTTTTCATTAATCACTTGGACGAACGTTAGAGGTTCGAAGGTGATCAGATAGTTCAATCCAAAGCCATGACCATAAAAGTACGCATCTAACTTGTATGTTCTATGATACATATCTTACAGTATGATCACACAACACGATATGCAGGTACATTTTCCTCAAAAGTTCTAGAACCTTCCACAATATTCTATACTATTTTGTTCATATACGTTCTACAATGTTCTAGAATATTCCGTGATGGTATATAAGGTGTGTTATTTTGCGTAGTCATATTCAGTACATTACTATTGTATGTTGTGTTAGTTAGCCTTATTAAACTTGGCTATTACAAAGTTAGTATTCATAAATTATCCTAAGCCTAATCTATTTTCAACTCTGTCCAGTCAGTATTCGAGACACAACATATGTGGGATACTGTAGGGCATTGTGAACACAGTTGTTCATTTTCACATACAGTAGAATAGTCCACAGGCAAAAAGCAACTAACCTATGTAGAGCCCTGGATCCTTTGGAAGCACTAGGAAATTATAGCACGTTGAAAAAACAAGCTATTGTACTGAACATACAGGGCTAACCATGGGAGTATAGTATTTCGTCATATTGGCATATACGTATTAATTTAATATACAGCGACATATGCAAATATAATGTTCATGCACGTCAGTGAAAATAATTTAATATACAGCAAAAAATGCAAATATGATGTTCCCATAAATTTTTCGAATAACTAATGAAATCCACGTTTTGCATATACACGACTATTTTTTGAAATGAATACGCAATAGGAGATAAAAAAGAACGCTATTATTACCGAAAAAATTAACTCCATATTTAAAAGTTTAAAAAATCTACTTTACACCACCAAATAGATGAGTGTAAAGTTGGGGCCCAGAAATAGTGCAAAGTTGATTCTGAAAACGCAGGTGTGTAAAGTTTAAGAAATTTTTAAACTTTACACACCCAATTCAAAATTCCGATTGAGTGTAAAGTTGAAGTTTAAAGTGATGTGACTCAGATATAAAAATGTGAATTGAGTTTAATGTGGTGTAAAGTGAAAAAAATAAATCGAATTCCAAACGCCACACCCACATTGGTGTAATGTTGAAATTTTCTCTCCGATGGTCTAGTGTAAAGTGAAATTACACCACGGTGAAGTGTAAAAGGTATGTTTCAAGACCCAGTTTGTCAGGTCAAACAAGTGGTGTAAACTAAAAATTTAAGCAACATTGAAATGAAATTCGTTTATCTGCTCAAGCGCTTCAAACTGGTGTAAAATGAAATCTAAACATTGGTGTAAAGTGAATTCGGAACATGAGAGAAGCATTGGTGTAAAGTACAATTTCGATACCTGTTGCAAACATGTCTTTTATGATCCTCATGTAAACTACACATTCATATCACCAATGGTCGAATCATGAGGAATACATTCAGTCATATATAGAAAATTATGTGCAACAAGCATTGTGTAAACTTCTGTAGCCTATCGGTACGATGTAAAGGTGCAATTGTCCAGCTCGATGTAAAGCATGTCAAGGTAGGAATTATGGAAACAGGTGTATTGTGCGTGCATCTTCAGTGTAAACACATCGTGAGATACGTTCCCTGGAGTGTAAAGTTCTAAAATACATACTTTTAGCCAGTTTACACTCATTCCTGAAATACATCCAACGTTGATCGACTGTGTCTAATTCAAATTGGCCAGTGTAAAGTCAATTGGATTTCAAACTTGATGACGTCATCGACCATGCGGAAAGTGTAAAGTGATGATTCCAAAATGATGCTGGAAAAGGAGAAAATTGAATAACGGTAAGATATTTACACAAATATAGCAATTGTGTAAATTCAGAATGCCCAAGTCACATCATTGTCATCTATGGAAAAAATCTTGGTGGATTTTGGAATGGTGTAAAGTGAAATTTCTCCGAGACGTATATCAAGTTTGGAAGAATTGGCTATAATGTGGTGTAAAGCGTAAAGTTTATGAAATATTCAAATGGTGTAAAGTGACTTTTCTGTAGGCACTTTCCGAGAGTTGAGAAAATCACTAGAATGTGATGTAAAATGCAAAATTCAGCAAATGTTGGAATGGTGTAAAGTGTAAACGTCAAACTCTTTTTGACCTAAAATTGGGATTTTGTGCGTGAAAAGCTTTTTTCAAAAATTTTTCGTAAAATCCAAATCGAAAATTGAAAATTTAGGATTTTCTACATTAAAAAAAGTGTTTTTTGCAAAATTTTT